>CM059198.1:41858391-42018458 GCA_030323885.1 Branchipolynoe longqiensis
AAACACACAGTCAAACCTCTCTAAGTCGACCGACCGTGGGACCGACTTTAAGTGGTAGATTTAGGGAGGTGGTCCATTTAGGGAGTTAGAATATGGTTACAATGGTATTGTTGGGACCCAAATAAAGCGATCGATATAGGGGAGTAGTCAATCTGTGGAGGTGGTCAGTTAGAGAGGTTTTAATCTATATACAAATCAAATGCCTAGTTAGTATTTCCAATGCATTATCAATGGTGCTATCAATTATAAATAATGCCCGTGACCTGCTCCCTCCAATAAAATTTATATCACTTTAGCAGTTTAGGGTATTCTGGATCTTGGTCGAGATGTCAGTTTCTACTACTTAAATTCGCTAATTGCTGAAAAACTGACAAACTGCGCTATGTTTCCGACATACACTTCCTGTATATATATGTCATGGGGGTGATGAAAATGGGAAATATTGCGCCTAGAGCGGGACTCGAACCCACATCTCTTTGCATTCCGGGCCAGTGTGCTAACCATTACACCACCTAGGCTCCCTGATATCAACACGCTACCCATGCCTACCTGTCTATGTGGCTCCTTGCCTAAGAGGTCAGTGCAGACCACTACACTTGTCCCCCTGGAATTGTAAGTCTTGTAATGCTTACAATTACATACATACAGGCAATGCACTCACACATACACAGGGTAGGTTCTACAACTATACAGCGCGTATCTTGTATAGGATCCTGGTCATGGAACCAGTGTCATGGGGGTGATGAAAATGGGAAATATTGTGCCTAGAGCGGGACTCGAACCCACATCTCTTTGCATTCCGGGCCAGTGTGCCAACCATTACACCACCTAGGCTCCCTGATATCAACACGCTACCCACGCCTACCTGTCTATGTGGCTCCTTGCGTAAGAGGTCAGTGCAGACCACTACATATATATATATATTTTCACACTCATGCGTTTTGTGGTTGTTACAGACATGCCATATTTTAACAAATAAATCCCTACTTTCGTGTATAAGTAGTTTTAGTTCACGTATGGCGAGTTTGCCAACATCGGCAGGAAACACGCGTGAGGAGGGGACTGGGTGATTACAAGGACATAATCGTGTCAAAGCAGCTTACACATTTATGTTAATATAAATCCGTGTTTCTTTTTACACTGGAGCTTCTGATACCAGCGCGAGCGGGTCCACTCCTAAATTTGCGGTGAGCACGGACCTGGAGTGCGCTGATCCATATTAGGACTCCACACCAAGCGATGACCTAAATGTGGCACGCGTATTGTAACGTACGGGTTGTGTTCCGATTCGGGAGCCCCGCTGGCGGCTCGACCGTGTAGCGTGTGGCTGGTGGCGTACAGGGTCGGCAGGTCTCAGGGGGTAGGTGACCGTGTAGCGAGTGGCTGATGGCGTACAGGGTCGGCAGGTCTCAGGGGGAAGGTGACCGTGTAGCGAGTGGCTGGTGGCGTACAGGGTCGGCAGGTCTCAGGGGGTAGGTGACCGTGTAGCGAGTGGCTGGTGCCATACAGGGTCGGCAGGTCTCAGGGGGTAGGGGACCGTGTAGCGAGTGGCTGGTGCCATAAGGGTCGGCAGGTCTCAGTTGGTAGGTGACCGTGTAGCGAGTGGCTGGTGCCATAAGGGTCGGCAGGTCTCAGTTGGTAGGTGACCGTGTAGCGAGTGGCTGGTGCCATAAGGGTCGGCAGGTCTCAGTTGGTAGGTGACCGTGTAGCGAGTGGCTGGTGCCATAAGGGTCGGCAGGTCTCAGTTGGTAGGTGACCGTGTAGCGAGTGGCTGGTGCCATAAGGGTCGGCAGGTCTCAGTTGGTAGGTGACCGTGTAGCGAGTGGCTGGTGCCATAAGGGTCGGCAGGTCTCAGTTGGTAGGTGACCGTGTAGCGAGTGGCTGGTGCCATAAGGGTCGGCAGGTCTCAGTTGGTAGGTGACCGTGTAGCGAGTGGCTGGTGCCATAAGGGTCGGCAGGTCTCAGTTGGTAGGTGACCGTGTAGCGAGTGGCTGGTGCCATAAGGGTCGGCAGGTCTCAGTTGTAGGGACCGTGTAGCGAGTGCTGGTGCCATAAGGGTCGGCAGGTCTCAGTTGGTAGGTGACCGTGTAGCGAGTGGCTGGTGCCATAGGCGGCAGGTCTCAGTTGGTAGGTGACCATGTAGCGAGTGGCTGGTGCCATAAGGGTCGGCAGGTCTCAGTTGGTAGGTGACCATGTAGCGAGTGGCTGGTGGCGTACAGGGTCGGCAGGTCTCAGGGGGTAGGTGACCGTGTAGCGAGTGGCTGGTGCCATAAGGGTCGGCAGGTCTCAGGGGGTAGGTGACCGTGTAGTGAGTGGCTGGTGCCATAAGGGTCGGCAGGTCTCAGTTGGTAGGTGACCGTGTAGCGAGTGGCTGTGCCATAAGGGTCGGCAGGTCTCAGTTGGTAGGTGACCGTGTAGCGAGTGGCTGGTGCCATAAGGGTCGGCAGGTCTCAGTTGGTAGGTGACCGTGTAGCGAGTGGCTGGTGCCATAAGGGTCGGCAGGTCTCAGGGGGTAGGTGACCGTGTAGCGAGTGGCTGGTGCCATAAGGGTCGGCAGGTCTCAGGGGGTAGGTGACCGTGTAGTGAGTGGCTGGTGGCGTACAGGGTCGGCAGGTCTCAGGGGGTAGGTCACCGTGTAGTGAGTGGCTGGTGGCTTACAGGGTCGGCAGGTCTCAGGGGGTAGGTCACCGTGTAGTGAGTGGCTGGTGCCATAAGGGTCGGCAGGTCTCAGGGGGTAGGTGACCGTGTAGTGAGTGGCTGGTGGCGAACAGGGTCGGCAGGTCTCAGTTGGTAGGTGACCGTGTAGCGAGTGGCTGGTGCCATAAGGGTCGGCAGGTCTCAGGGGGTAGGGGACCGTGTAGCGAGTGGCTGGTGCCATAAGGGTCGGCAGGTCTCAGGGGGTAGGTGACCATGTAGCGAGTGGCTGGTGGCGTACAGGGTCGGCAGGTCTCAGTTGGTAGGTGACCGTGTAGCGAGTGGCTGGTGCCATAAGGGTCGGCAGGTCTCAGTTGGTAGGTGACGTGTAGCGAGTGGCTGGTGCCATAAGGGTCGGCAGGTCTCAGTTGGTAGGTGACCGTGTAGCGAGTGGCTGGTGGCGTACAGGGTCGGCAGGTCTCAGGGGGTAGGTGACCGTGTAGTGAGTGGCTGCTGGCTTACAGTGTCAGCAGGTCTTACGGGGAAGGGGACCGTGTAGTGAGTGGCTGGTGGCGTACAGGGTCAGCAGGTCTCAGGCAGTAGGTGGCCGTGTAGCGAGTGGCTGGTGATATACAGGGTCGGCAGTTCTCAGGGGGTAGGTGACCGTGTATCGAGTGGCTGGTGGCTTACAGGTCAGCAGGTCTCAGGGGGTAGGTGACCTTGTAGTGAGTGGCTTACAGGGTCAGCAGGTCTCAGGGGGTAGGTGACCATGTAGCGAGTGGCTGGTGGCATACAGGGTCGGCAGGTCTCAGGGGGTAGGTCACCATGCAGTGAGTGGCTGGTGGCGTGCAGGGTCGGCAGGTCTCAGGGGGTAGGTCACCGTGTAGTGAGAGGCTGGTGGCATACAGGGTCGGCAGGTCTCAGGGGGTAGGTGACCGTGTAGTGAGTGGCTGGTGGCGTACAGGGTCGGCAGGTCTCAGGGGGTAGGTGACCTTGTAGTGAGTGGCTGGTGGCGTACAGGGTCGGCAGGTCTCAGGGGGTAGGTGACCGTGTAGTGAGTGGCTGGTGTCGTACAGGGTTTGCAGGTCTCAGGGGGTAGGTGACCGTGTAGTGAGTGGCTTGTGGCGAACAGGGTCGGCAGGTCTCAGGGGGTAGATGACCGTGTAGTGAGTGGCTGGTGTCGTACAGGGTTTGCAGGTCTCAGGGGGTAGGTGACCGTGTAGTGAGTGGCTGGTGGCGTACAGGGTTTGCAGGTCTCAGGGGGTAGGTGACCGTGTAGTGAGTGGCTGGTGGAGAACAGGGTCGGCAGGTCTCAGGGGGTAGGTGACCGTGTAGTGAGTGGCTGGTGGCGTACAGGGTTTGCAGCTCTCAGGGGGTAGGTGACCGTGTAGTGAGTGGCTGGTGGCGAACAGGGTTGGCAGGTCTCAGGGGGTAGTCACCGTGTAGTGAGTGGCGGTGTCTACAGGGCGGCAGGTCTCAGGGGTAGGTGACCTGTAGTGGTGGCTGGTGCCGTACAGGGTCGGCAGGTCTCAGGGGGTAGTGACCGTGTAGTGAGTGGCTTGTGGCGAACAGGGTCGGCAGGTCTCAGGGGTAGGTGACCGTGTAGTGAGTGGCTTGTGGCGTACAGGGTCGGCAGGTCTCAGGGGGTAGGTGACCGTGTAGTGAGTGGCTGGTGCCATACAGGGTCGGCAGGTCTCAGGGGGTAGTATACCGTGTAGTGAGTGGCTGGTGCCATAAGGGTCGGCAGGTCTCAGGGGGTAGGTGACCGTGTAGTGAGTGGCTTGTGGCGAACAGGGTCGGCAGGTCTCAGGGGGTAGGTGACCGTGTAGTGAGTGGCTTGTGGCGTACAGGGTCGGCAGGTCTCAGGGGGTAGGTGACCGTGTAGTGAGTGGCTGGTGCCGTACAGGGTTGGCAGGTCTCAGGGGGTAGGGGACCGTGTAGTGAGTGGCTGGTGGCGTACAGGGTTGGCAGGTCTCAGGGGGTAGGTGAGAAAGCTCCTGCAGCATTGAACACTGCATTATTGAGTACCCCCTAGTAACCCACACTAACCACAACACATCTGATTCAAAAGACTAATCATTTATTTGTCGGCTGTCTTACTTTTTAATTGCAGTCCATTATGCCATATTCATTCTTTGGATGTAAGCGGTTCATAGTTATATTTTTTCTCTGTAAATATGGAGTATATATTATTAGATTAGGACGAGAATTATTTATACATGTAACTTCATATAATTATATACATATGGCCGAATGATTGAGGGTCCGCCTCCCATTCTGGTAGGTAGTAGGATTCAAACCCTCGGGTTCGAACCGTGGCCGAGTCAAACCAATGACTTAAAAACTTATACTTGTCGCTACCTAGCCTGGCGCTGGGAATTAATACTAAGAAGGGTACAGGAGCAGTGGAATGAGGAAGACCAATCATGCGTGGGTGGAATTCCCCCTCGTTAATCAACTAATGTACGCACAAAATTACATAGGTGTAGTGCGTATGAAACGCTATACGTCTATAGGCAGCGGAAAATACACTTTGCTTATTTATTTGGTATTGTTATTGCTATGTTATTGTTTGAATTTCTCATACCTATCTAATTATTGTGCTCCGTGTGCTGCGGAGGTGTGCTGTGTCATGTGCTCCGGTCCTGCGCTGGCCTGTATAAGCAGATGCTGGGTGTTTGACTGGCCCCACTCTTCATAATTTTCCTTTTACGGTATGGGTGTGCCCGAGCCATTGGTCGATACATTGATATATAAAGCGACAGGCATTGCACCATCTTCAAAGCTAATACATCATACATATATTGTAATTTAATATGTGTAATATTTAAATACCAGGTTCACCACTTTGCTACAATATAATTATATTCGGAGCTTATTAATTACTTAGATGTGTATATAATTTATTTAACGCCATGAATATATACTACAGTGCACAAACTAAATATTGGGTCTGCAAACAAAATTAGCTAGTGCATATTGTGCAGCAACGCCACCTGTCAGCAATTGTCGCAGTCCATCCCACCCAGCCTTTGTTTGTTTTTGTGTCGATCTGTCAGAGAATATAATTCCCCACTCCAATCAATTGCGCATAAATATAAGTACATCATGTCCTTATACAAGGCTCAGCGCGGACTATCTGTTCGGGCCGAGTCAGTTATGTGAAATGTTGCTTTCACCTGTGTTGTGGCTGAGTGAAGCAGTTCTTCTTTTGCCATTCACAAACATAAAATTCCGATGCTTAATTTTACATTCGGTTAAATTTAATGCAGGCAAATATTTAATGACACAGAACACTGCTTTTTTTAAATTGCATTATCTGATAGTCTTGATTTTGTGCCAGATTATTTAGACAAATATATTAATATAAGGTTGATTTGTATAATCTGCGTTATCTTAGTTTTAATAATGTTAACCCTTTCATATAAAATATACATAACACTTTTATGTATATTTTATATGAATTGGAGATATTTGAAGTGGGAACATTAATTTAATGATGGGCGCCACATTTGAATACTGCAATGCCTTGCTTACCCCTTTTAGACCATAGCGACATATCAGAGGAGCACACAACTACAACATAATAGTTCTCTAAACTGGCCAGGTTGGATCAGATGTAGGCCAGTGCTTGGTTCAGTACATTTGGTGTCTTTATCGGACTGTGCAGCTCAACCCCTGCTGCTGCACTGCTTCTCCCCGAGCTCCTCTCGAGCTGCTGAATGCAGCTTCCCGTCTATTCCCACTCAGTTCTCAGACCACTCTGTGCATGCACTACACACATGCACACGGCCAGGTGCAGCTTGCACCCCACACTACTCGTTCTCAGACCACTCTGTGCATGCACTACACACATGCACACGGCCAGGTGCAGCTTGCACCCCACACTACTCGCCGCTTTAACCGACGCCTCCAGCTTGATGCATGTGACACAGTGACTGACTGGTCCGGTTTTACAGCAGGGCTCTGACGGAATAAGACATGACGGATGTGTATGAGAGACGCATGACGTCATTCGGCCACCATTCCATTCAGGTTGTTCACTATTTACCGTTTCTCGCCGTGCAACCTTCCAGGCTTGGCGGAACATCAAAAGAGGCAGATCGAAATGTCGTCTGCTCGGACTAATGCTGCAGTCACACTACGAGGCTTCTCACCGGCGTGCCACCAACACGCAAAATTAGTTGTACATGTCGAGACACGTCAAACTGCACGTGCACGTGGCGTCTGCCTAGCATTCACATAACGTTATTCCAGCGATGTCGACATGCTTCTGACGTTGCCATAATATTGGAACCCGCGCATTGATGCGCGTTGTCGGTCGTAGAAAGTTTCGGGCAAGCACAAAACTTTCAACGCGCCACGATGTGCGCCGCCATTCCTCGCCGACCGTTGACGTCCATCAAGGTGTACCAACGTGTACCGACGCGTGCCTAATGCGCGCATAATGCTTCCTGACGTATCCCGACATTGCGGCAAAAAATCACACACGTCGATGCACGTTGGTGAGAAGCGTCGTAGTGTGACTGCAGCATAACATATTATCTGCAGTCAATAACACTTATCACGGATTGTGATTCTACATCAGAACTGTTGTCTGCTGTAAGATTTGTCTGAGGGAAGTAGCCTCACAAGGGCACATGTTAATGAGATGGTGAACTCGGGGGTAAAATGTGACAAGCCCCCAATTCATGGTGCCCCTGACCGACCACCAGGCGCCGCCACCACGGCGTTCTGCCAACCACCAGGCGACGCCACCACAGCGTTCTGCCGACCACAAGGCGGCGCCACCACAGCGTTCTGCCGACCATCAGGCTGTGCCACCACAGCGTTCTGCCAACCACCAGGCGACGCCACAACAGCGTTCTGTCAACCACCAGGCGGCACCACCACAGCATTCTGCCGACCACCAGGCGGCACCATCACAGCGTTCTTCCGACTATCAGGCTGTGCCACCACAGCGTTCTGCCAACCACCAGACGGCACCACCACAGGGTTCTGCCGACCACCAGGCGACGCAACCACAGCATTCTGCCGACCACCAGGCAGTGCCATTACAGCGTTCTGCCGAACATCAGGCTGTGCCACCACAGCTTTCTGCCGACCACCAGGCGGTGCCACCACAGCGTTCTGCCGACCACCAGGCGGCGCCATCACAGCGTTCTGCCATCAGGCTGTGCCACCACGGCGTTCTGCCGACCACCAGGCGGTGCCACCACAGGGTTCTGCCGACCATCAGGCGGCGCCACCACGGCATTCTGCCGACCATCAGGCGGCGCCACCATGGCATTCTGCCGACCATCAGGCGGCGCCACCACGGCATTCTGCCAACCATCAGGCTGTGCCACCACAGCGTTCTCCCGACCACCAGGCATCGCCACCACAGCATTCTGCCGACCACCAGGCGGTGCCATTACAGCGTTCTGCCGACCATCAGGCTGTGCCACCACGGCGTTCTGCCAACCACCAGGCAGCGCCACCACAGCGTTCTGCCAACCACCAGGCGGCGCCACCACAGCGTTCTGCCGCCCAGCGACGAATAGTCGGCTTAGAAGGCACATGCTTCTTGTACAAGGTTGATTAAGCCTGTAAATTAGCAACATTGTTTATTTCACATTTCACAACAAACACACACCTCACAGTGAGTGTTGCAGAATGGGCCATTCTTTGAGAGAGAGAACGATCTTTTGTACAGAGCAGTTTGATGTATCTATTTAAAGTTGCATGGTCCGATGGCATATGAATATTTGTCTTATTTTTGAGATAAATATATCAAATTGATCATTACGAGCTACTAATCATTAGTCCGGAGTGATTTTGATTAAAGATGATTAGTTTTGAAGTAATTTGAGCTGAAAAAAACCAAATTAATTTCGACAAGCTTGCCAAAAGTCCTGTTGCTATGACCTAGATGGTCATCTCGCGGTGACCACATGATGTGAGATGACCTACTAATCCTGGAACCTGACAGGGCTGTAGGTAGGTATTTCTGTCTGGGCTTACACAGTGTGCTTAATAAAAATCTAAGCAGAATTAAATAATTTCATAATAGAACAGGAAGTGACCGTGAATGTGGCAACGTGTATGACTGACTGGTTGACCTTATTGGTAGATAGGTAGCTGCTTCTTAAAGTGTATTTACAGTTATGACTGATACATATTACACGTCCAAGCTTGTAGCCCGGGCCCTGCGTTTCTATCCGCACCCGGTGCAATGCCTGCACGTAATACTAATAGGGCTGTCACACTACGACGTAAGAGCCAACATAATCCTGGCATAGTTGACTTTTCGTCATTACTTTGAGGTACGTTGGGTTACGTTATGATGACATCAGAATGACGTTAGACTGATGTTGAGCTACGTCACGTTACATCGTGTTACGTCGGCGCGGGTCACAGTTTTCAACATGTCCAAAACTTTCGACGTAGCTCGACGTGAAGCCGTTACATCGGGATGACGTTACGCTGATGTCACGCCGACGTTAGATGACCGTTAGAGCTGCATCAGTGACGTTAGATCTACAGTCCCTTATGTCAGAGCGACGCACAGTCGGGGTAGGAAAGTGCGGCCAGCGTTAAGTCAATGCTGGTTTAACGTATCACAATGTCGGCTGAACGCGTATGTGGCGCATGGGCAACATCGCTCCAACTCATCACTAACATGTCTGGACATACTTCACGTCGTTGACAACCCTCTAGCGTGCGCGCAACATCTGTGATGTCATTTGAACATGTTCTGAACGTGGTGTGAACATGTCGCCTTGGGTCGGGTGCTTTGACTGAGGTTGGCCCACGTTCCAGTTACGTCGAGCGTGTCAGTCATGCTGACGATGTTGGAATGATGTCAGGGCGACGTTACTCTCTCAGTGGACCGACGTCGACTTATGTCGAGATATAACGGTCACGTCGGATGTGGCAATGTTAGGGCAGGCGTGATCACGCCAGGCCGACGCTAAGGCAGCGTTAAATTCACGCTGGCCTGGCGTCGCGCGCGCTGGAGTGTCGCTAGTCCAATGTTGACACAATATGCTTGCCCGACGTTACGGTCACATTAGACTAACGTCAACTACGCCGCATCGACGTCCAACTTGTGCCGAAATTTGGTTACTACACCGAGAAGTTTGATGTAATATAATTATTTTCACGTTGTGCCTACGCTGATGTCGTTATGGCGTAGTGTGACAGGGCCATAAAGGGCTATAAGTTAGTATAACCGAGGACGCACTGAGAACGGGCAGTGCGAGCTGATTTTGCCTAATTAAGATTTATTAACCTGATAGTTTAATTATTCTGTCAATTTCATCTCGCTTGCCTATTTCTTCAATGTAAAATAATTGATCATTCCTTTAGTCAAAGTGAACTACTTGCTAATCCCCAACCTGGTCTGCCTCATAAGCTACAGTATGGTCAGTAGTATTATAGGAGACCCTTAGAATACTACACTGGTCTAAATCCAGTAGGTGGCTATGATGAGTATGAATGGTCTACACCCAGTAAGTGGTTAGGAGTATGAATGGTATACACCCAGTAAGTGGCTAGGAGTATGAATGGTCTACACCCAGTAAGTGGTTAGGAGTATGAATGGTCTACACCCAGTAAGTGGCTAGGAGTATGAATGGTCTACACCCAGTAAGTGGTTAGGAGTATGAATGGTATACACCCAGTAAGTGGCTAGGAGTGTTTCAGCCGGTTTGGTTGAAGCTACATGGACTGTGGCGTTCTCATGGCTGTCCAAGTGTTGCCCTGCCTTATTTTATGACTTTGCTCAAGGAGCAGTGCTCACCAGCCATCACCGTATTACGTACATCTCCCAGCGTGCGTTACCTGAGCATGCGCTACATCTACAGTCAACCCGCGTTAATCCACAGTACTTTGTGCACAGCGGGATGTCGGATTGGTGAGACTGTCGGCTAAGTAACACTTGACGACGTTGATAAGTCTGCCTGCTAGTGCCGGTAAATCTTCCCCGCGGATGTTTTGGTCTGATTTAGCGGGGTTTCCAGATGAAACAGGGTAGGAGTAACGCGAGTTGACTGTATGCTGATTGCATACTTCGTATTGCAGTACTGCACTTGTCAAGGCTGTAGTTTCTCCAGGTGCCCCTCAGCACCCTTCAGTCCCCCCGCGTGTCCTGCCCGTGATCGTGTTCTGGTCTGTGAACCATGCTGGTGCCTTGTCTTCCTGTCGGATCGACCAGACGGGGTGGCTGAATGAGTACAACACCAGTCTCCTGTTTTGGGAGATCGGGAGATCCAAATCCACGAGTTCGTGGGTTCGAATCCTGATAGAGTCAAACCAATGACTTAAAAATGTTAACTTGTCGCTTCTGAGCCTGGCGCTCGCCATTATTAGGAAAGGGCAAGGACTGGTTGGCTCAGTGTCAGGATAATGTGACTGAGTGGGATATCAGGTCATGGTGCTGGCAGCCTGGTTTCCCAGTGGGGCAGCACTATAAAGTTGCCATGAGTGCACACTGTTACAAGTCGGTACCCGACCTGATATGACCTTAGATGTTGCTAGGACGTAAAACAACAACAAACAACATCCTCTCGGATCTTGTAAGTTGAATGCTTGGCATTTCAAATGTTAAATACATGTGTTAGTCCAGATTTCTGAGCTGACGCGGATCACATCGTTGTGGGGTGGCTAGCCGAGGCTCGCACGCAGAACTCTTACATCCGACCTCATACAGGCTGAGGGCAGTGCGTGAACCATACTGAGGTGGCTAGAGTTGCATGCGGCAGCAACTAAGAAAGGCTATTTCCGATTGAATCGTAAGCAATAAATACGACTTTTTGTTCCACCTTTTGCACTCTTGGGATTACTACTACTACTAGTACTAGCAGTATACTATCCTCCTCCTCTGGAAGGAGTTTGGGTTCAACTCCTCAAGTGTAGCACCCAAACCTTCACACGTTGCCCTGTGTTGCTCTCCAGTCGCGCGCTGGGCGTTAGTAGGATGTCACAAGGACTGGTTGGCTGAGTGTCAGCGGACATGTGACCGAGTCGGATATTGCACCACGGCCGGTGACAGGGTATCCCAATCACTATAAAGCTGGAGCGTGACATGACGCAAAGTGGCATCATTTACTAATTTAGTTCACCTCTTACTATGTGGCTATTGGTTTCGGACTCTCGTTTGCAATGTGACTGCTGCTTAGTGAAGTGGCTTGCGCTGATAGAACATGACTAGTAGTTGCTGCCTGATATCAGTGATACACAATTGCTTATATCATGCTATGCGATTACACTTACAGATAAAGCTAGTTTTACGCCTGGTAGGTATGTAGGCAAGACCCCATAGCCGGGTGAGTTTGATATTATATTGTCTGAATCATTGAATGACTTTGGGTACAATATGATATAGTGCAAGCTCAACATTGCAATACCATAGATAGTGTGAAGTAATAATGGACATTACAATCTTCTATTGCATTCTGGTAAGACCAGTTTTACGAAGGGTTGTAATGAAATCAATAAATTATTGGATTGATTTTCTCGTCTTTCTACTAATACTAGTAGTAGTACTACTAGTATAGTACTATTCACTGAAGAGAATGTGTAGCCCATATGGGATGGCCGAATGAGTTAGAGCGTCCGTCTCCCGTGCTGGTACTAGGTAGATTGTGGGGCCGTGGGTTTGAACCTTGGTCGAGTCAAACCAATGGCTTAAAATTTGATACTAGTTGTAGCTTCCTAGCCAGGTGCTTGGCATTATTAGGAAAGGGCAAGGACTGGTGTGCTCAGTGTCAGGATAATGTGACTGAGTGGGATACCCGGTCCTGGTGCCGATGGCCTGGTTTCCCACTGTCACAGCACTATAAAGTTGCCATGAGTGCGCACTGTCATAAGTCGGTACCCATCCTGATATGACCTTAGATGTTGCTAGGATGCAAAACAACAACAAACAATCAAAACAAGATAATGAACGCCCACGCACTGCCTGACAACGTCCTTATATGTGTAAATAGGTATGCATTCATATGCATACATTTATAAATTATATACATATACATACATTTATATACATATATATATATATATATATATATATATATACACATACATGCATACGTTTGGACAATTAGTTTTCCTAATCCCACTGCTCCGTATATATATGCCATATATATCCTAATAATGCCGATCGCCAGACTAGGTAGCAACAAGAATAAATTGTTATGCTATTGGTTTGACTCGCCGAAGCGTTGAACCCGGGGGTTCAATTCCCAGGACCTACTAAAATGGAAGACGGATACTCTACTCAATCGGCCATACTGTCTGATATATATGTCTATGTATATATATATATGTGCATATATGCATATATGTATATATGTGTATTTTACATACTGCCGTAGGGGTGATGAAATCAGAAATATTGTTCCTCCTAGAATCCTACAGCAGGATTCGAACTCACACTTCTTGCCATTCTGGAGCTAGCGTGTTAACAATTACACTACCTACACTCCCCGATGCAATCACCCTAACCACACCCACCTATCTATGTGGCTCTTTGCGTGAGAGGCGCTGCACATATCTCCCTGGAATTGTAAGTCTTTGAATGCAATGCACTTACACATACATACACACAGTAGGTCCACAACCATATGGTGCATAGCTTGTGTAGGATCCAGGTCATGGCAACCAGGTTCTTGAGGTGGTGAAACTGGGAAATATTATGTGTAGAGCAGGATTCGAACCCACACTTCTTGCCATTCCGGAGGTACCATGCAAACCATTACACTACCTGGACTCCCTGATGCATGTAAATGTGTATGTGTGTATGTGTGTATGTGTGTATGGGTGCATGGGTGCATGTGTGCATGTGTGCATGTGTGCATGTGTGCATGTGTGCATGTGTGCATGTGTGCATGTGTGCATGTGTGCATGTGTGCATGTGTGCATATGTGCATATGTATATATGTGTATACATATATGGGTAATTCTTTAAAACTGGGCACCATATATTTGGTTTCCACATTACGATGCTGATAATTTGTTCTTTCTTTTATTGATTGCATATATGTATATATCTGCGTGTGTGTGCGTGTGCGCGTGTGCGCGTGCACGCACATGCATACATGCGTCCATGCGTACACATACGTGCACATACGTGCACATGCACATACCTGCACATACCTGCACATATGTGTATATGTATATATATGTATGTATTTGTTGTTGAAGATTTATACTGCCTATCATGGATAAGCCTGAATAGGCTTGTTTTCACCATTAGACAGTTTGTCGATAGAAAGCCCGAGCCTACATTTTTACCGATCCAAGGTTTTTTTTTACCTCCCACACCACATAGACATGGTATGAGAGCAACTGGCCTTTTAAGATGCTGTAAGTTATACACAGCAGTGGAAATCCAAATTGGCAGAGGTGGGGGCACAGGGAATCGAACCACTGACCTTCGGATTAGGAGTCCGACCGAGAAAAAAGTCAGACACTCTAACCACTCCGCCACAGAGAATATATGTATATATTTATATAGATATATATGTATATATCATGTCTATATGTATATATGTACAGTATATATGTACAGTATATATGTATATATACATATATCCATATATGGATATATGTAGATATGTATGCATATATATGTATATGTATGTATATATATGTATATATGCACACATATGCATATATATATGTAGATATATGTATACATAAGTATACAAATGTATGCATAAGTATTTAGGTACATACATATATATGTATTTATATGTACTTATGTGTATTAATGTGTATTTGTGTGTATTTATGTGTATCTATATTTATCCATTTGTATGTATGTGTATTTATATGTATTTATATGTAATTATATGTATGTTTATGTATCTGTATGTATTTTATGTATATATCTATATGTATGCATGGGTATATATCCATATATGTACTTGTGTATCTATGTATAAACATATGTATAAACATAATATATATATATATATCATTATGAAGCATTCAGGCACAACAACCGACAAATGCCATCCAGGCCAAAATGAAACTACGACTACCACATTTGAGCTGAAGCTGCCATCATTCCGATAACCAAATCAGTGTTTTTTTCACAGAAGCTGCCACATCGCCTATGTAATGCTCTACCCAATATGAAATTGATAAGTGCTACACTAAATTATGTTTGACAGAAAACAACTCAAATGGATTTGTCAGTTTTTCTACCTGAGCCCTTCTTGTGTATATATAGACATATGTACATATGTATATATATGTACATGTGTGTAAATGTATGTTTGTATTTTTGTCTGTATGCATAATACCACTTCGGGTACATATGCACATATACATGCATATATGCACATACATGTATATATAAATATATACATATATAAAGTATATATATATATATATAAATATATATATATATATATATATATATATATATATATAAACAATGACGCATTACAACTCCCAATAACACGTCACGTGACTACGACTACTAATGATCAGCGGCCATGTTGGTTTTCGTTTCCGAGAACTCCTCGTGCTACAGGAAGTGCCAGCTCTCCGGCATCAATCAAACACAATGTGGGTTTTGGGAACAAACAACTACAACAACGCATGCATTTTATTTAGTGTCACCTCTATCTGAAAAACCTCCAGGACGACCTGTCATGATCACGTGTCACGTGACCGGGGTCCCAGTTCACACAACGACACCGATTAAAAAGCAGCACGCCCAAACAAACAATCCACAGCAAGCACCAGACGGTGGCCTGAGCGGCAGCTACCAGAGCCACTTCACGACTCGGTGTTAATACTGTAAACACCAGTATCGAGGGCATGTTAACTCACAACCACACGCTCGCCCAATAAAACTATTTTCAAAACCACAAAAAGACATGACCACACCACAGCTTCAGACCTCACCAAGGGGTTCAGGCGCGCGGTCCGCTCGAGGCTCGTGGGCTCACCAGTCCGACATGCCCAACTAGGTTGGAAGTCTACAGTGGATAACGCTAAATATAACTGCCTGCACGTCGAGTGTGCGCCAGTCGGTACCCGGCCTGTTGCTGCCGCGACGCACGGACGGAACCAGTGTCGTCTGCTCGCAGATTTGGCAGCGCAGCTCGGCGCGCACGTCCGCCAGCGGCCTGACGTGTCCACTTGGCGCCACCTGATTGGTCGCCGCGCGGGTGTCAACCACCGCACCTGTCGAGAGGGGCGATTGGTGGACGAGTGATTGGGCGTGGTTATGAGAATGATTGGCAGGTGCGCGTGTGGATAGTGCTCACAGGATCATATCTAGATCTGATTGAGTCAAACGTGGGGAGGGCGGGAAATTCGTAACAACGTATTGAGTCTGTTAGAGCAACGGTACATCACCTGAATTCACCTGCATAAATTCACATGCATCACCTCCAAATTCAAATGCATCACCTCCAAATTCACATGCATCACCTCCCAAATTCACATGCTCCACCTCCAAATCCATATGCATCACCTTCAAATTCATATGCATCACCTCCAAAATTCGCATGCAATCACCCACCCAACTAAAATTCGCTGGCATCAGCAGTTCCCACTCGAACTGACATAAATTACAATTCACATTCACATGGCTCTTCGTCTGAATGACGAATGCTCTAGATTTAAGACCCACCCACGAATGCACTGAGCGGGATCCAATGGTGGCGTGTTGATGTGTCCTGACCCGTTAAAGCTGCATAGTCCGATGAAGCATCACATTTTCAAAACCAAAACACTTACCTAGATTTGATTCTACATATTTATCTTAGATACTGGTACAGTTATTAAGTATTTGTTGTCAGATAGAAGGGCATGGGGAGTCAATTCAATAGAACCTGTTACTGCATAAGCCTATGTTGTCAGAGTTTTGGCAAGCTTGCCAACATTAATTTACCATGTTGTCACTTCAAATATTTCCAACATTAGCCATTTAAACTAAAAGTTACTTCAACCTAAAGTAAAGTAGCTTATAATGATTAATTTAATGTATTTATCTCAGAAAATGACAGAAACTCAAAGTCATCGGACTATGCAACTTTAAGAAGGAAGTCGCCACATGTGAATAATGAACGCGTGTCGCTGGTGCCGTCAGTGAGGCGTGGCCTCTGGCAGAGGAACTAGATGGTGCAAGGCACCAGCGAAACGGTCACGGCTCATGCATACGTGAAGGGGCCTCATGGAACATTGAGCAGGCTGCCGCACGGCGCGTGGTTTATTGTGCGTCTTTTATATTTAACCACCAACTGCGTAACGCACGGCGCGCCCTCTAGACCAGCAGCTGCTGCAGATTGTTTCAAACAAATACAGCCAGCGTTCTCAGCGAGTTCAGGTCGCCTCAGAAATCTGGTGGACAGATTTCAACATGACTCATGTCCAAGCATTTGCAGAAACTGGACATTTCAACAAGATTTGGACTAAAACTGCCAAATGATGGACACTTATTCGATAACTTAGTTCAATAAAGTATCACATTTTGAAATCAAAGCAATTATCTAGCTTTGATTCCATATATCTAACTTAGATACTGAATCACTTATGGAAGTCTTGTTTCTGCATACAAGGAAATAAGGGGGCAATTTAATCGAACCTGTTACTGCAAAAGCCAATGAGTATGATATCAAAGTTTTGACATGCATACCAACATTAATTTTGCATGGTTGCATTTTAAATATGTCAAACGTTAGCCATTTAAAATAAAAGTTGTTTGAATCTAATGTAAGGTAGAGTATAGCAATCAACCTAATATATTTATCTCAGAAAATGACAAGAAACTCAAAACCATCGGACTGTTCAACTTTAACAAGAGCCATATTGTGCAACCAGGGAGGGTGAAGGAATGTCGGCCACAAGGCACACGGACCATTTACATTCAGGCGTATCCCAAATGAAGCTATCAGGTCCTGACGGGCTCAGCTACTTTCCCGTCATGTGTTTGTTAGTTGTCCAGCCTCACAATGCGCCATCCTGAAGACCCCAGCCAAGAGGTGGGTTACTGGGGTCGGGTCGTTTTGCACACGGCACGTGTATTTCTCTACTCCACTCGCTGTGTTCGATTTGAAATTCTGATGACTCGGGTGACCTAAGTCGCCCGGGTCATGTTAATCGAATAGGGCCCTGGTGTGCATTATTCCCTACATCCGGTGTGTACTATCCCTACTTCCGGTGTGTACTGTTCCCTACTTCCGGTGTGCATGTCGCTGGTACTGGGCGAACCGAAATGAAATCACACCACACATGTACGTGCAGCAGATCAAGACGCGCAGTCCACTTTGTCACGGCCTCCCCCTGAAGTGTTCACTCAGGCTTTTCACAGGACTACTTAAAGTTGCCTAGTCCGATGGTTTTGAATTTCTGTAGTTTTCTGAGCTAAATATATTGGATCGATCACTAGTATTTACTTTACATTAGTTCAAAGTTACTTTTATTTTAAATGGTAAACTTTTGAGATATTTTGAGTGCAAACAAGTAAAATTAGTTTAGGCAAACTTGCCAAAACTCTGACACCATAAACTTCTGCAGTAACAGGCTCTGTTAAATTGACTCAGTGTTGCCTTCTACGCAGAATAAAATGCTTAATAAGTGCATCAGTATCTAAGTTAGATATGTAAAATCAAATCTAGATATTTGGTATGGTTTTGAAAATTTGATATTTCATCGGACTATGCAGCTTTAAACAATTTACTTCACCATTGTCATGATTGTCAGAACTTCCAAACACCACCAAATCGCTGTAGCAATTTGTATTTTGAAGAAAGCAACTTATCCCCATAAAAAAAAAAACCGCATCACCAAAAAGTGTGTGCAGTGCCGCCTGGTGGCTGTTGACAGTACTACCCATCCATGGTTCACCCTCCGTCCGCGTGCCGTCCGTGAGACGAAGATGGTGTATTATTGAATGTTGCTCACCAAGTGTGTGTTCGGGCGGGGGTGACAAGCGAGTGGAAATGCGGCCTCCAGAAGGCATGACACTTCAAAGTTCACCAGTTTCAAGCATATGATTTCTTGTGCATTTATTTATTAGTTCTTAGCATAGGAGTCGAACAGCGACTCAGTGTGCTTTCACAACGCGCGGGGCGAGAACTCAGCCACTACTTATTTACCCGCATGTCGTCACGAAACAGGGCATGCATTCTTTTTTGTTTGTTTGTTGTTGTTTTACGTCCTAGCAGTGGCAATTGTGGTGCGGGGACCGGCGGGACCAGTGTGACCGGTGTGACCGGCGGGACCAGTGTGACCGGCGGGACCGGTGTGACCGGCGGGACCAGTGTGACTGGCGGGACCAGTCGGACCGGCGGGACCAATGGGACCAGCGGGACCGGTGGGATCAGTGGGACCGGCGGGACCAACGCCCGCCCGTCTGCTCGGTCTTTGCTGGACCACTGGGTCCAGTGTCGCAGTTTGAGAGGGTACCCGGTTTAAAATGGGCCTTTTCGCAATGTGCATGCATCAAAGTCGAATGGCAAGCCTGAAATCTTGTCTGAATTTCTGGCTTGCTTCTGGCTCTCTGGAAATGTAAGATGAGACAAACAAGAAGACTGTTCAGGCATCATTGTAGTGAATATTGTATGCTTGATGGTATAATATTACCCTGTACACAAACAAGTTAACAAGAAATTAACAAGTTCTTAAACACACAATCTCAATCTGGTGGAAATGCTGTTTGACTTTGACACATGTGCATTGTGAAAAGGCCCGTTTTAAACCGGGTACCCTCTCAAACTGCAACACCGATCCAAGTGTGTTTGGGGAGGTGGTTCTGAGGTGGAGAGCAACAAGACAATGCCACGTAGGTGCTTGTGGTTGTGTGTTTGTCTATTGGGTCTATGAGGTGGGGGTAGGGGGGTGCTCTCACCGTTAGGGTTTCCAATAGTAACACTGTATTATTATTTGTTGCTACACATGGGCTTGCACACATACATACATAACAAAACATGTAAGTATTGTTAAACCTGCATAGGACGATAAAGATTCAGTTTGTCAAAACCGAAGCAATTATCTAGATTTGGTTATACATATTGAATTTAGAGCATCATCATGCTGTTGGTCGCGATGCGACAAAGACTGCTTTCATTACTTGACTGCCGCTCTCCATTTAGCTCTCTGCTGTGAGAGTTGCATCCATGAGTCGGTCTTAATGTCTCTCAGCTTCAGGTTTCTCTTGATGGTATCCTTGAACCGGAGACGAGGGCGCCCTCTCTTTCTGTAACCAGAAGACAGTTGAGAATAGAGGATCTGCTTTGGTAGCCTGTCTGATGACATCCTCATGAGGTGTCCAGTCCACCGGAGATTCTTTTTGATCAGAAGATCTTCCATAGAGGGCAGCCCCATCCGTTCGAGTATTTCCTTATTTGTCACTTTGTCCTTCCAGGTTAGCCTCATGATTGAACGCAGATGTCGCATCATGAAGGCATGCAGCTTTTTCACCTATCGTCTGTACACTCTCCAGGCCTCGGCTCTGTATAGTAGGGTGGATAGCACAATTGCACGGTAGATCTTGCCTTTGACCTGAATGGACACATGGTGGTTGTTCCAGAGTCTCTGGCATAGTCGGCCGAAAGATGCGCCAGCCTTGGCCATCCTCCTCTGTATTTCAGCATCAATGCGTCCATCACTTGATATAGTGCTTCCGAGGTAGGTGAATTCCGGAACAGAGTTCAGCTTGTTTCCATCAACCATGATCTCCTCCTCTCGGGTTCTTGTAGAGTTGGGTTGGTACAGCACCTCCGTCTTCTTGATGTTAATCTTCAGGCTGAACTTCTTTGATGCATCGGAGAAAGCGTCCACTATTTTCTGGATCTCTTCAGCAGAGTGGGCAACCAGTGCACTGTCATCTGCGAATAGTAGCTCTCTCACCAGTATCTGAGTAGTCTTGGTCTTCGCTCTGAAGTGTGCGACATTGAATAGGTCAGCGCTCTGTCTGGACTGTATATAGATGCCACCCCCCATGTCTCGGAAAGCCTCATCGAGCATTGCTGATAGGAAGATGGAGAAGAATGTGGGGGCCAGTACACAACCTTGCTTGACCCCATTGGTAACCCCAAACGATTCCGAGACTTCCCCTCCAACACTAACGTTCGCCATAATTCCTGTATGTATAGCCTCGATCATAGTTGTGAACTTCTCTGAGCATCCATACTTCCTCAGTAGCTGCCATAGCCCGGTCCTCCCGACTGTATCAAATGCCTTAGTGAAATCAACAAATACCATGTACAGTGGGCAGTCCTGCTCAATGCACTTTTCTTGTAGATATCGGAGACAAAATATCATATCCACGGTGCTCCGGTTACCTCTGAAGCCACACATTGTGACTCCGGAACTACATTTAATGAAATCTGCCTGCAAAGGTGTTGAAGTGCTGCTGGCTTTTGCAAGTTACCAGCGGCACTCTCTCGGGGAGCAAATAGAGGTTTCACACCGGCAAGAACATGTCAAGACAGGCGCAAAACTATTTGTCCCTGCAGTGGCTGGTTGGGAGATGTTGGGAGTTCCATACATCAACCACCCTTAATGCTGCCACAGTGACATGGTTTTCTGTTTAGGGTTTGCTCTCTCGATCTTCGGTTCTGTCAAGAACCTGTACCACAAGGCAGTGGTTTATAACTCTGCAGGGCAGGGGCATCAAACTCCCTGAGGTATTGCCATACCTGCAATACCTGCATACTTAGGTACTGCTGCCCTTATTAAGCATGTGTTGCCACATAGAAGGGAATACTGAGTCGATTTAATAGAACCTGTTACTGCAGAAGCCTATGGAGTCAGCGTTTTGGCATGATTGCCAAAACTTATTTTACATGTTTCCATTTCAAATATCTAAAAGTTAGCCATTTAACATAAAAGTAACTCCAAACTAAAATAAGGTAGATTATAGCAATCAAATTAATATACTTCTCTCAGAAAAAATGACAGACATTCAAAACCATCGGACTATGCAACTTTAAATAAATGTACCTCCTGTATTCCATACGACTGCAAAGACAAGAACTGAATTAAGATGACCACTACCCCCGACGCACGTCATTTCGATAACCACAACGAAGTTGGCCAAACTCATTAAGTTTAAATTGTCGCTCCAGCTGGGTTGCTAGTTACATCAGTAGTAGTTATGGTGTGATGGGGACTCCTACATGGTCTACCATGAGGTCACGGGATTAAGGATTCGAGTACTAATGCTACACTACGCTGCATACGTAAATATGATACTCCACCCTCATCGAATGCGCACCGGAAGCCTCTAGAAACATTGCTGCCACCTGGAGGATCACGATGAAACTATAGTGGTGGTGGCGCCTCCATGCGGGTACGAGGCGAGTCACTCCGGCCTGCAGCTGCCCACGGGAGGCTGCTTGTCTAGCCTCCGCATTGGTAACGTATTCACCTCTATCCGCAGTAGGGGTGTATGGCAACCATGTCTAAATCTCCTCTGGTATGAATCTACTATAAACAAACTGAACAAACTGTGGAAATCCTGTAGTGACAGACTACTGATTAACTTGGAGAAAAGGGAAACAAAACCCAGAAAAAACAAGCTGGTTTCCACTGGATGCTGTCAATTCCACTTTAAAAGTTGAATAATCTACATAATTTCATAATTATTTTACGGAAAAAGTAGCACAATATGATAGATAAGCATTTGAACAATATATTTAGCACACTATATTGTGGATTCATGAATTCACGTGGTTATATCCATAACCCAGCACCCCAACAATAATGTTTACTGTAACTTAGTGTAAGGTTGTTTCGCAGTCCTGCTACATGAATGCAAGAGTAACAACATCGGCACATGGGTGACATGGACTTTAAACTGAATGATAACCAGTCACATATGGATGACATTACCTTTAACCAAAATAAGCAGTTAGTCACAAGCATAACGACATGTACCATACCGACATGTTGTCAGATGTGCCATGCTTTTACATTAACTAAACTCCACTAAGAGTGAGTCATTCACGTAACAAAAGCAGCGACAACGTCACGGTGTCATTGTTCATAGCATACCTTGTGTGTATGGTGAGTATTAAAGGGTCATTGATACTTAACCAATACCTTCTCTAAGAAAATACACTAGTTCCTTTCCCAATTCCCTTTAAACTACAAATTCACAGTGAATAAATCTGGTACTGGTAGCTTCGTCTAATGCATATTTGTTCATGACAGGAAATATGTGGGAGAATTTCGGTCCAGAACTTCTGCAAGAAAACAAAGTATAACAATCAAATAAATAGAATCTTCTGAGATGCTGAAGCTGGGAGCCAGTAACCCTCTAATCAGGCTCTCGGCTCTACTAGGGTAGGGATGAAGCACACTGCATCGATCTAGACAATAGTGGGGCATGCTGCCTGCACACAAGGGTGGGGGGTGGGGGTTTACTATGGTTACTAATTAGTGACCAGAGTGAGCACTCTGTAGTTGGGGTACCAGAAGGTTGGAGAGCTGGTGAACACATTTACAGGAAGTGCTATTTTATTTAATGTGCACTGAAAAATATTTATTAGGACACTGCAATCTATACTAGAAACAAATATATGGCAATAAGCTTACAAAGTTTGTTCATCAGGGGCCGTATGCACGAATCGGGGTTAGGCTTAGCCGGAGTTAAGACACTAGCCGCGGATACCTACCTCAGGGTAGCGGGGGATTTGAGAAATGTGTGAATCGGTATGCACCAATGTTTTAGCCGCTGCGGATAGCTAACCGTGAGTTTATTTATAGATTTGGGAATTCCCTTTGCGTTTCTAACCATATATTTGGCTTAAATCTATTGAATGCGATCATATTTAACAGAATTACATACGTAATAAGTGAAATTTTATCAATTTAACCCTAAATTCGAAGCGTTATTAAGGCTACCGCCGCATTGGCGGCGATATTAATATTAATATTTTCGAATCGACGAACGTAAAGTAAACAAATCGCCGCTGTCATATATGTATGTATGCGCGCGCACCCGGGCAGGAGTTGTACGGAGAATTCCATAAATAAAGCCTTGCTATAAAACGTTCGTCGATTCGAAAATATAACTATTAATATCACCGCCAATGCGGCGGCAGCGTTACTATCGGTTCGAATTTAGGGTTTTAAAAATAAAATATCACGTTTAGAGTATGTAATTCTGTTAAATATGATCGCATTCAATAGATTGAGAGCCACACACTCACACTAACCGCACCGGATAGGCCCTAAACCCAACTCACACGGTGGTATAGCTTAGCCGCGGTTAAATCACGCGGTTAGCCCTAACTCCGATTGGTGCATACCAAATTTTCACATTTAGCCCTGCGGGGATACCTTAGCCGCGGTTAAGGCCCTAACCCCGATTGGTGCATACGGCCCCAGGAAGCCGGTGGTTATAGGTTGAGTGAGTTTAAGGTGTATGGTTTATAATTATACTGATGGATTACCTAACTTTCGACATGTAAAAGCAACTTCCGGTTGAGTCATCGCCTCAGTCGTTCTTTATGAACTAGTTAACATTAACTCGGAATACATGTATGCCATCGACTGCAATACTTGCATTATGTGCAACATTAAGTGGGCTTTTCCAGTGCACTTCTCATTCTGTGTTATGTAACACTTAACATGTACTTTACCAGCTTAGTTCTCATTCTGCATTGTACTTTACCAGTTTAGTTTGCATTCTGCATTATACTTTACATGTACTTTACCAGCTTAGTTCTCATTCTGCATTATACTTTACCGTTTAGTTTGCATTCTGTGTTATACTTTACATGTACTTTACCAGCTTAGTTCTCATTCTGTGTTATACTTTACATGTACTTTACCAGTTTAGTTCTCATTCTACATTATACTTTACATGTACTTTACCAGCTTAGTTCTCATTCTGCATTGTACTTTACCAGTTTAGTTTGCATTCTGTGTTATACTTTACATGTACTTTACCAGCTTAGTTCTCATTCTGCGTTGTACTTTACCAGTTTAGTTTGCATTCTGCGTTACACTTTACATGTACTTTACCATCTTAGTTCTAATTCTGCATTATGTAACACTTTACATGTACTTTACGAGCTTAGTTCTCATTCTGCATTATACTTTACATGTACTTTACCAGTTTAGTTCTCATTCTGCGTTATGTAACACTTTACATGTACTTTACCAGCTTAGTTCTCATTCTGCGTTATGTAACACTTTACATGTCCTTTACGAGCTTAGTTCTCATTCTGCATTATACTTTACATGTACTTTACAAGCTTAGTTCTCATTCTGCATTGTACTTTACATGCACTTTACCAGTTTAGTTTGCATTCTGTGTTATACTTTACATGTACTTGACCAGTTTAGGTCTCATTCTATGTTATACTTGACATGTACTTTACCAGTTTAGGTATCATTCTGCATGATACTTTACATGTACGTTCCCGGTATAGTTCTCATTCTGCATTATACTTTACATGTACGTTCCCAGTTTAGGTCTCAATCTGCATTATACTTTACATGTACTTTACCAGTTTAGTTCTCATTCTGCGTTATATTTTACATATACGTTCCCAGTTTAGGTCTCATTCTGTGTTATACTTTACATGCACTTTACCAGTTTAGTTCTCATTCTGCATTATACTTACATGTACTTTACCAGTTTAGTTCTCATTTTGTGTTATACTTTACATTTACTTGACCAGTTTATCTCTAATTCTCCATTATACTTTACATGTAATTTACCAGCTGAGTTATCATTCTCTGTTGTACTTTACATGTACTTTGCCAGTTTTGTTTGCATTCTGCGTTATACTTTACATGTACTTTACCAGTTTAGTTTGCATTCTGCATTATACTTTACATGTACTTTACCAGCTTAGGTCTCATTATGCATTATACTTTACATGTACTTTATGAGTATAGTTCTCATTCTGTGTTATACTTTACATGTACCAGTTTAGTTCTCATTCTGTGTTAGGTCACTTTACATGGGCTTGACCAAGCGAGTTCTCTCATTGAGGTCTCCCCGTTGGGAGCATCCTCTGCCTATGCTCTTGATGCCCTCTCTGACCTCTTGCACACAGAGCAGTAGCACAACCGGAAGTACAGCGTAGAACGCGCGCTGTGCAATGAGAATGATCCTCTGTGCTCGGAGGGTATGTTCCGCTTGGATGCCCAGGGGTATGCTGGGGTCGAATCGCCAGTAGAAGTGGGTTGCGGTAACGATTGAATACAGCAGGACGAGGATGAAGACAAAGACCAGCGCATGCCATACAGGTCCCCGGTCCTCGTAGAACAACCTCCGCGGCACGCAGCAGGCGCCGAGTGAGGCCGCCCAGAGCACGGTGCCGAGGGCGCTGGGCACGGCGAACAGCCCGACGTCCACGAGGAGCCCGCGCCAGCTGCCCCGTCCAGCATCGCCAGAGGGCGCCTCGTCGCATGTGCTGTGGTTGTAGGCGAAGTGCGCCCCGCCTCCGCCCGCGTTGACGCCGTCACCCCGGAGCAGGGTGGTGACGGCGGGCGGCCCCCAGGCGTACGTGAGCGCCAGCGCTGTGCAGGCGGCGCACACCCACACCGCGCCGACCGCGCCCCCCGCCAGCGCGCCGCACATGCGCACCCGGTACACGTCCGGCCGGAAGCAGAACCAGAGCCGGTCTACGCACAGCCAGACGGTCGTCAGAGGGATGACGGCGGTCTGCAGGTAGTCGAGGAGGCTGGCGGCGTGACAGGCGGGCCCACCCAGCCGCCACCCGCCCGGCTCGGAAACGGCCGCCTCAACGGGAACCAGCACGACCACCTTCAGCCACACGGCCGCGACCAGACTGAGCAGGTGCCAGCACAGCTTGCACTCACGCAGCTGTTTCACGCCGAGCACCAGCAGAACCACGACCAGCCCGGAAACGCCCGCCACGGCAGGCGCCACATTGTCGGCGACCCACAGCGCGTTCTCAGTGGGGTCAGTCCACCAGGTGGAGCCACCAATCTCAACCGTTTCCGGTTCAGCAAGAGACACTCTCGTCACCAGTGAGAACGCCGTCGGCTGCATTGTCGGTGTGCCGTCATCCACTTCCGGTTTTGAGTTGAAGATCATAACAGGGATCTTACTAATGATGTCCGACATTGTTGAGGTACTGGTGGTGAAAGTGTCGGGTATTGATTCGAGTGTTGCGACATCTTGGAGTGATGCTTTTGCGTGTGCACTGGTCGGATTTAATGACGTCACATCTAAGGCTGCTGTCGGTAACCGTGTGAAGTCACGATAGTGACGTGTGAGGAAGTTCATCTAGAATATAAAAAAAAGAGAAAAATTATAACACACTCTACCTTCAAATTTCTGAATTTTCAAAGCTCATTAACGCCAAGAATTTCTTCAAGCCTTGCACGTGCATACTTTTTGGTATTACGGTGGCTAGTTATTAGTAAACTGCATCAAAGTATGAACGTCCACTAATTAAAGTGGCTAAATATTGAAAGGTAAATGACTTGATGAGTCTACTAGTATTATGCGCCTTGGTACATGGCTTGTTACAATACTCATTCCAGAGGCACTTGGTTCTCGACCCTCACATCGTGCTTATCTTCGTGTTACAGTTGGAACCCGCCCTGAGGCGAGCTGGGCCCTGCGTCGGGACTGTGCCCTGCCTCGGGAATGTGTGAACATATCGCCTCGACAGACAACACGTTAATGCAGTAATTCACTTGTCACTACACAGACCTGTCAGTGCCACCACAGACATGCATCCACTCAAAGCAAAAACAAGGACAGTAGAACAAAATTACCACTCACACGATGAGGGAAAATAAATCAAATGTCATCCTCTACCTCCAGGAGTTACCATGCCAACAGAATAACTATAAAACAGGACAAACTATAACCACGATATCTAGTTCTGTACTTGTTAATAACGTTATATCAGTAGTGCATTCAGTAGTGAATATAACAAATACCGCACCTTAGAAATGTTCACTGTAATCAGACGGCGTGTTGGCTTACCTCCAGTCTGAAGTTCAGACAGCGTATTGGCTTTCTTCCAGTCTGTAGTTCAGATGGCGTGTTGGCTTACCTCCAGTCTGTAGTTCAGCTGGCGTGATGGCTTACCTCCAGTCTGTAGTTCAGATGGCGTATTGGCTTACCTCCAGTCTGTAGTTCAGATGGCGTGTTGGCTTACCTCCAGTCTGTAGTTCAGCTGGCATGTCAGCTTACCTCCAGTCTGTAGTTCAGGCAGCGTGTTAGCTTATGTCCAGTCTGTAGTTCAGACAGCGTGTTTGCTCACCTCCAGTCTGTAGTTCCGACGGCGTTGTCGGCTTACCTCCAGTCTGTAGTTCAGATGGCATGTCGGCTTACCTCGAGTCTGTAGTTCAGACGGCGTTGTCGGCTTACCTCCAGTCTGTAGTTCAGATGGCGTGATGGCTTACCTCCAGTCTGTAGTTCAGACGGCGTGTTGGCTTACCTCCAGTCTGTAGTTCAGATGGCGTGTCAGCTTACCTCCAGTCTGTAGTTCAGGCAGCATGTTGGCTTACCTCCAGTCTGTAGTTCAGCTGGCGTGATGGCTTACCTCCAGTCTCTAGTTCAGATGGCGTGATGGCTTACCTCCAGTCTGTAGTTCAGATGGCGTGATGGCTTACCTCCAGTCTGTAGTTCAGATGGCGTGATGGCTTACCTCCAGTCGGTAGTTCAGATGGTGTGTCAGCTTACCTCCAGTCTGTAGTTCAGATGGCATCTCAGCTTACCTCCAGTCTGAAGTTCAGATGGCGTGATGGCTTACCTCCAGTCTGTAGTTCAGATGGGGTGATGGCTTACCTCCAGTCTGTAGTTCAGATGGCATGTTGGCTTACCTCCAGTTTGTAGTTCAGACGGCATGTTGGCTTACCTCCAGTCTGTAGTTCAGATGGTGTGATGGCTTACCTCCAGTTTGTAGTTCAGATGGCATGTCAGCTTACCTCCAGTCTGTAGTTCAGATGGCATGTCAGCTTACCTCCAGTCTGTAGTTCAAATGGCATGTCAGCTTACCTCCAGTTTGTAGTTCAGATGGCATGTCAGCTTACCTCCAGTCTGTAGTTCAGATGGCATGTCAGCTTACCTCCAGTTTGTAGTTCAGATGGCATGTCAGCTTACCTCCAGTTTGTAGTTCAGATGGCATGTCAGCTTACCTCCAGTCTGTAGTTCAGATGGCATGTTGGCTTACCTCCAGTCTGCAGTTCAGATGGCATGTCAGCTTACCTCCAGTCTGTAGTTCAGACAGTGTGTTGGCTTACCTCCAGTCTGTAGTTCAGACAGCATGTCAGCTTACCTCCAGTCTGTGGTTCAGATGGCGTGTTGGCTTACCTCCAGTCTGTAGTTCAGATGGCATGATGGCTTACCTCCAGTCTGTAGTTCAGATGGCGTGATGGCTTACCTCCAGTCTGTAGTTCAGATGGCGTGTCAGCTTACCTCCAGTCTGTAGTTCAGGCAGCGTGTTAGCTTATGTCCAGTCTGTAGTTCAGACAGCGTGTTTGCTCACCTCCAGTCTGTAGTTCCGACGGCGTTGTCGGCTTACCTCCAGTCTGTAGTTCAGATGGCATGTTGGCTTACCTACAGTCTGTAGTTCAGATGGCATGTTAGCTTACCTCCAGTCTGTAGTTCAGGCAGCGTGTTAGCTTATGTCCAGTCTGTAGTTCAGACAGCGTGTTTGCTCACCTCCAGTCTATAGTTCCGACGGCGTTGTCGGCTTGCCTCCAGTCTGTAGTTCAGATGGCATGTCGGCTTACCTCCAGTCTGTAGTTCAGACGGCGTTGTCGGCTTACCTCCAGTCTGTAGTTCAGATGGCATGTCAGCTTACCTCCAGTCTGTAGTTCAGATGGCGTGATGGCTTACCTCCAGTCTGTAGTTCAGATGCCATGATGGCTTACCTCCAGTCTGTAGTTCAGGCAGCATGTTGGCTTACCTCCAGTCTGTAGTTCAGATGGCGTGATGGCTTACCTCCAGTCTGTAGTTCAGATGCCATGATGGCTTACCTCCAGTCTGTAGTTCAGATGCCATGATGGCTTACCTCCAGTCTGTAGTTCAGATGGCATGTTGGCTTACCTCCAGTTTGTAGTTCAGATGGCGTGTCAGCTTACACCAGTCTGTAGTTCAGACGGTGTGTTGGCTTACCTCCAGTCTGTAGTTCAGACAGTGTGTTGGCTTACCTCCAGTCTGTAGTTCAGATGGTGTGATGGCTTACCTCCAGTCTGTAGTTCAGATGGTTTGTCAGCTTACCTCCAGTCTGTAGTTCAGACGGCATGTTGGCTTACCTCCAGTCTGTAGTTCAGATGGCATGTCAGCTTACCTCCAGTCTGTAGTTCAGGCAGCGTGTTGGCTTACCTCCAGTCTGTAGTTCAGTCTGTAGTTCAGATGGTGTGTCAGCTTACCTCCAGTCTGTAGTTCAGATGGCGTGTCAGCCTACCTCCAGTTTGTAGTTCAGACAGCATGTTAGCTTATGTCCAGTCTGTAGTTCAGACAGCGTGTTTGCTCACCTCCAGTCTGTAGTTCGGACGGCGTTGTCGGCTTACCTCCAGTCTGTAGTTCAAATGGCGTGTCGGCTTACCTCCAGTCTGTAGTTCAGATGGCATGTTGGCTTACCTCCAGTCTGTAGTTCAGATGGCATGTCAGCTTACCTCCAGTCTGTAGTTCAGATGGCGTGTCAGCCTACCTCCAGTTTGTAGTTCAGACAGCATGTTAGCTTATGTCCAGTCTGTAGTTCAGACAGCGTGTTTGCTCACCTCCAGTCTGTAGTTCCGACGGCGTTGTCGGCTTACCTCCAGTCTGTAGTTCAGATGGCATGTTGGCTTACCTCCAGTCTGTAGTTCAGACAGTGTGTTGGCTTACCTCCAGTCTGTAGTTCAAATGGTGTGTCAGCTTACCTCCAGTCTGTAGTTCAGACGGCATGTTGGCTTACCTCCAGTCTGTAGTTCAGATGGCGTGATGGCTTACCTCCAGTCTGTAGTTCAGACGGCATGTTGGCTTACCTCCAGTCTGTAGTTCAGACGGCGGGTTGGCTTACTTCCAGTTTGTAGTTCAGACGGCGTGTTGGCTTACCTCCAGTCTGTAGTTCAGATGGCATGTTGGCTTACCTCCAGTCTGTGGTTCAGATGGCGTGATGGCTTACCTCCAGTCTGTAGTTCAGATGGCATGTTGGCTTACCTCCAGTCTGTAGTTCAGACAGTGTGTTGGCTTACCTCCAATCTGTAGTTCAGATGGTGTGTCAGCTTACCTCCAGTCTGTAGTTCAGACGGCATGTGGGCTTACCTCCAGTCTGTAGTTCAGATGGCGTGTTGGCTTACCGCCAGTCTGTAGTTCAGATGGTTTGTCAGCTTACCTCCAGTCTGTAGTTCAGATGGCATGTTGGCTTACCTCCAGTCTATAGTTCAGATGGTGTGTCAGCTTACCTCCAGTCTGTAGTTCAGGCGGCGTGTTGGCTTACCTCCAGTCTGTAGTTCAGATGCCATGATGGCTTACCTCCAGTCTGTAGTTTAGATGGCGTGTCAGCTTACCTCCAGTCTGTAGTTCAGATGGCGTGTCAGCTTACCTCCAGTTTGTAGTTCAGACAGCATGTTGGCTTATGTCCAGTCTGTAGTTCAGACGGTGTGTTGGCTCACCTCCAGTCTCTAGTTCTGATGGCGTTGTCGGCTTACCTCCAGTCTGTAGTTAAGACGGCGTGTCGGCTTACCTCCAGTCTGTAGTTTAGATGGCATGTCAGCTTACCTCCAGTCTGTAGTTTTTTTAGTTTTTTTTTGGTCCATTAGTTGTTTAAGCAGGGGAAATTTCAGTCATAGACGACTGGTCTTCCTAATTCCACTGCTGGTCGTTAGAAAGCCCGAGCCTACACTTTTACCGACCCAAGGGATTTTTAAACCTCCCACACAACAGAGACATGGTATGAGAGCAACCGGCCTTTGATGATGCTGTAAGTTATACACAGCGGTGGAAATCCAAATTGACAGAGCTGGGGGCATGGGGAATCGAACCGCTGACCCTCAGATTAGGAGTCTGACCTAGAAAAAAGTCAGACACTCTTTTTCAGACGGCATATCAGCTTACCTCCAGTTTGTAGTTCAGACGGTGTGTTGGCTTACCTCCAGTCGGTAGTTCAGATGGTGTGTCGGCTTACCTCCAGGCTGTAGTTCAGACAACATGTTGACTTACCTCCAGTATGTAGCTTAGACGGCTTACCTCCAGTCGATGCACGCCTTGAGAGGGGACTGTGCAGTGCGGGGCGAGGTGTGCAGGCCCAGGGTGGTGACGGTGAAAGTGGGTCACGGCCACAACTACTCACACCCACTCGCAGTGATGGCACCATCATCAGCCACCCACTCTGGGGCGGCCTGTGTCACTAAAGAACTTTTTGTTGTTGTTGAAGAAGATTTATACTGCCTATCATGGATAAGCCTGAATAGGCTTGTTTTCACCATTAGACAGTTTGTCGATAGAAAGCCCGAGCCTACACTTTACCGACCCAAGGGATTTTTAACCTCCGACACCACATAGACATGGTATGAGAGCAACTGGCCTTTTTTAACGCTGTAAGTTATATACATCAGTGGAAATCTAAATACGCAGAGGTGGGGGGCACAGGGAATCGAACCACTGACCTTCAGATTAGGAGTCCGACCTAGAAAAAAGTCAGACACTCTAACCACTCCGCCACAGAGAACACCACCCACTGCTACCCATTCAATTAACTACCACTTAGCAAAACGCCAAGCACTGTGCACAACCTTCCAAAATCCACACGTTGGTATATGGGGTATCAACCTTCTCTGCGAGTGGGATGCGTTGGGTGAGTTTTACTAAATGTATAATGGCATGGTTTTGGAAGTGAATTGTTGGTAGTGCGGTATCTAATGGTGTACCCCGCGTACCCAGTCATCCACACACTAGTACCCCCACACTGCGCTGCACCCATTACACACACAATAAGTGACCAGAAACCAAACTGCAGCACAGTCTATGAGTATGACTAGAACATCTAAACCAACTGTATGTCATTGCTTTCAATTGCATTTATAAAAACACAATATCAGAATGTAATAAATGTTCTATATTGTCTTTCAATCGTCACTTCCCATCGTAAAAGTCATTTCATGTGAGAATGGAATACCGTCGATTCATTTATATGGTTGGCAGTGGTGCCAATGCTCCACCCTACTAACAATTCAGTGATGAACCCTAATGTTGAAAAAAGACAAGGACTTCATACATAAACTATTGGGCGGGAATTCTGGGTGCATGTGTAGGGACGGAAGGTTGTGAGATCAATCCCGGATCAAACAGAAAGCTTACAAATGTAATAGTTGATGCAACCTTGCACTTATTAGGACAGGGCAGGGACTGATTGGCTCAGTGCCAGGATAATATCACTATGTGGGATATCAGGTCACCGTGCCAGTGATACGGTACCTCAGTAGAACAATGCTGTAAAGTTACAAAGAGTGCCCACTGTTGCAAGTCGGTACCTGTCCTGTTATGACCTGAGAGGTAGAACTCCAACAAAGAAAACAAAGACATACATATAAATATATAAATATATATATATATATATATACATATATATATATATACATATATATATATATATATATATATATATATATATGTAAGTTCACGCAATACAAACAACTGTGCACAGTGATTTTATTAATATAATAATAAAGTGAGCCGTTAGCCATCGGCGAACTGATCATCTTCAATCAGTGTCCACCATCACTGCTCACTACCAGTGTTAAACATTAGCGTACATCTAACCAATGACTAGTTAATATAACAAATGACAATAAATGGCATAAATGATATCATCGTTTCTGGCAGAGCCTTGCTCTGCCCTAACAAAATAATAGTATGCATGTATATATATATATCCTCCTGTGCTATAGGCAGCAGGTCGTGTGGTCGTTCTGCGTGAGGTCGTTCTGACAAAAGAATCTTAAATGCTGATGAATAGTTGGGACTATGATTGGGACTATGATGTGATCAAAGAATGTGGTATGTGCTGTCCTGTCTGTGGGAAAGTGCATAAAAAGGCCCCCTGCTGCTTATTGGAAAGAGTAGCCTATGTGGCAACAGAGGGGTTCCTCCAAAGAAATATGTCAGAATGACCATATGTTGGACGTCCAATAGTCGGTGATATGAAACATCAATGTGCTCTAGAGGCGTCATTAAAAATAACAAGTTTTACTTTTCTTTGGGACTATGATGTTGGTGATGACCACTATGTTGGCAAGATCCATATCAGTCCACCATGACACTTAGTTATTTGGGCTGAAAGCCCAAGTACTCACTAGCCCTCTGTAGGAGCAAGCTGTAAAGTCTGCGTGGATGTTGTACAGAATATTGGGTACTTTTATTAGCAAGCAACTGCCTTCCGCATTTACATACTCGCATTATACGTTATGCATCACATAGACATGCATCATGTCTCCTATTTTTAGTTCTAAGTTTTGAAAGCGTCGTCACCAAGTGGGATACTGTTATGAGTCCAGAGAGACCTTTACCTAAATACAACCCATAAACAATTTAGAAAAACATTTTCTTTAAGGATAGAAGAAAAAAAGAAAAGAAAAGAAACTAGACAATCCATCCCTGTAATGTCATACAAGTGTTGTGTATGAGCCGACCAGTAGGGGTTGAAATGCGAAGCTCGCATTACAAACACATGCGCCCCCTGCCGGACGCTTCTGTCCTTAAAGTTGCATAGTCCGATGGTTTTGAATTTTCATCATTTTCTGAGATAAACATATTACTATTATTAGATTGATCATTACAATCTACCTTACTTTAGTTTGAAGTAACTTTGTTTTAAAATGACTAAATTATGGTATATATATATATATATATATATATGATGTGCAAACATGTCAACTTAATGTTGGCATGCTTGTCAATACTCTGACCCCATAGGCTTCAGCACTAACAGGTTCTATTAAATTGGCTTACTCCGCCAAATACTTAATAAGCGCATCAGTATATAATTCGGATTTGTAGGTTCAAATCTAGATAAGTATCTTGCTTTTGAAAATCTGGTGCTTTACCAGAATCCCATCATGGAAACTGAACTATTTCAGTCTGAGTGAGCGAACGATTTTTAATATTACATTCGTTGATTAAGCAGGGGAAATTTCAATCATGGACAATTGGTCTTCCTCATTCCACTGCTACTTCCCTATCCTTGTAATGCTGAGCATCAGGTTAGGTAGGGACAAGTATCAATATTTAAGTCATCCGTTTGACTCGGCCTGGGTTTTGGTTTAAATCCCATGACCTGCCGCGTGGGAAGTGAGCGCTGAACTCGTTTCGTCTGGTTGGTCTCCCAAGGATCCGGTTACCTAATGTTAAAGCTGCATTGTCCAATTAGAGCACCAATCCTTTTAATCCAAATCACTTATCTAGATTTGATCCTAGATATCTAACTTAGTGAGATACTGGTGCACTTATGTCCCTGTCACACTACAATGTAACGCGCCAGCATAGGGACAACGTGAAAATAAGTTTAACACATCAAAAATCTCGACATAATATGCAAATATGTGGCCAAGTTGGACGTCAATGCCGCATAGTGGACGTGAGCGTAACGTCGGCATAGCGTGTGCCAACGAGAGATGTCAAAAGGAATTATTTATTATGTAAACGTGATTCTTGCGAAACCCCAGCGCACGACGTCAGCCTAGGGTGACAGTAGCGGCTGCTTAGCATCGCTTAACGTTGTCATGTCCGACACAACCATTTTCCCCGACGTAAGTCGACGTCGACCAACCGAGAGGCTGGCGTCAGTCCAACATCGCCGTCGTGAGCCGCAAAGTCCTCCTCCCTGTGTATCACTATGAAGTAGCGCACCATTGATCTAACATAGCCAATGCATCCCTCCCGCATGTCTAACGTCAGTGTAACGTGAGGGTGATGTCATCCAAACATCACTGCATCACTTCGAGCTATGTCGAGCTACGTCAAAAGTTTTGGACATGTCCAAAACTTGGACGCGTGCTGACGTAACTCGACGTAACCTGATGTAACTCGACGTAAATCGATGTCAGTCTAAGGTAAGCATGACGTAACTCGACATACCCTAACGTAATGACCAAAATTCACCTACGTCGGCTTACGTTACATCCCTATGTCTTAGTGTGACAGGCGTATTAAGCAATTGTTGCAACATAGAAGTGCTAAGTGCAAATATGTCCAAAGTTACTTCAAACTAAAGCAAGGTAGATTCTAGCGATTCACCCAATATATTAATCTAATAAAAAAAGGCCGTAGTTCCAAACGGCCGGACTATGCATCTTTAAGGAAGTGCTTTGGTAGAAGCGACACACAGGCAGTGTACGCACCGGAATCCAGCGGTCTCCTGCGTCCTCGCACCACCGTGCCTACCTGTCCATCCGGTGTGTCTGGTCTCCTTGCACGCTCAGCTACAAGGGTCAATCGTGAGAACCCACGTCCACACGGCCGACCCCGCATAGCGCGTGACAGTCGACAGTTGACAGTTGACAGTGGTCAAGTTGACCTGTCGGGCTCGGCTTCTTCAGCTCTGACATCACGCAGATTGCGTCTGCACTTCGGCATTCTGGGGAAAATAACCTGCAAACTGGTGGTAAAGTAGGCCCAGGTGCCTCAGAGCAGCCACTGTAAACAGAAGGTGCACTTTGTGGTATTCTTAGAGGAATTGTTTAGTTCTACCCCACTCTGTCCCAGCTGTGTGGTGTGCGAGGCAGAACCCATGCTCATTCCTTTTTGTGCGCACGGGATTTCGGATGTTCAGTTCATCATCACCATCGTCATCAGAGTGGTTCGGGTATATGATTCCCATGTAGAAGGTTGCAGGATCAATCCCTGACCGGGTCAAACTAAAGACACAATTATTATTTCTCGACACCTTTCTTGGTGCTTGGCATTCATTACTACCCAGGGCAAGGACTGGATGGTTCAGTGTTAGGATAATGTGACTGAGTAGGATATCGTGTCATGGTGCCGGTGGCATTGTGTCCAATAAGGCTGGGTTGGATGCTCTACATGATGTGGCCCGCTGGTGCCATGACTACAAACTGCGAACTGCCCGGGTCCGGCAGCCCCCATTCACCAAATGCGCTGACAATTTCTGCGCATGTCAAATAATAGCCCAAAATCCGATCAACAAATTTAATCAGTTATTTTATTTAACAAAAAAGGGCAAACTCCATTGAAGCTACATTTTTATTTAACGAGAATGCATGTCACTTTGTCTGCTTGGTGGGTGGATGGGAGGGCGGGACCAGCCACCCTCGGCCCCGGCGACGCCGGTCGCACCTCCCGTCGAGCCCGGCGCAGATCTATACCCAAGACAAATACACGAGTAGTTCACCTCAGGGAGGTGACACACAGATGCTGATAGAGTTGTGCACCGAGAACCGGCACCAGTCGGAGCTATCCGCAGTTTGTTATCCGGATCACCGCCAGTGAAGTGACTGAGACACCCAAAGCCTGAAAGAGTTGTGCACACCGAGAACCAGCACCAGTCGGAGCTATCCACAGTCTGTTACCCGGATCACTGCCAGTGAAGTGACTGAGACACCCAATGCCTGAAAGAGTTGTGCACACTGAGAACTGGCAACAGTTGGAGCTATTCGCAGTCTGTTACCCGGATCACTGCCAGTGAAGTGACTGAGACACCCAAAGCCTGAAAGAGTTGTGCACACTGAGAACTGGCAACAGTTGGAGCTATCCGCAGTCTGTTACCCGGATCACCACCAGTGAAGTGACTGAGACACCCAAAGCCTGAAAGAGTTGTGCACACCGAGAACTGGCAACAGTCAGAGCTATCTGCAGTCTGTTACCCGGATCACTGCCAGTGAAGTGACTGAACACCAAACCAAAACACCAAACCACCAAACACCACACCACACCCCAAAACAAACCCAACCAAAACACACAAACCAAACACCAACCCACACCAAAACAGACACCCAAAGCCTGAAAGTGTTGTGCACACCGAGAACCGGCGCCAGTCAGAGAGCTATCCGCAGTTACCTGGATCAACGCCACGCCAGTTGCAGTTCGCCACAAGCCACTTGGCAGCCACTGTGTGAGTAGACACCATCTTCTGTAGTCATGACTACAGGCCAGAACCGCAAAGCTGGGAAAGCTAGTCCTGGTCAATCTACAACAACGAGGCCCGTGCCTCTTATGTGCAGACATAATTGAAAGTAGATCAAATTTTAAAAAGTAAAAAAAATAGTAAAGCTGTAAACTGACCACAGCGCCATTATAAAGGCGGGTAGTAGAGGGTGACTGGTGGCACTTCGGGCATTGCAAAGTCACCAGCATGGTTCCTTCAATGGCTGATTTAGATTAATGTTCAATGCACACAGAGGAATGAACATATTCACTCAACCATGGCTTTTGTTTACCCAAACAGCAGGATGAAGGGCCTTCTAGTTCTCGCATTGGTGGTCGCAGCCTTCTGTATTCCAAGTGAGTTTACACATTACATTATATCACAATAACCATATTCTCATATGATCACATTATATATCACAATAACTATATTCTTATACACATCACATTATATATCATGATAACTATATTCTCATACAATCACATTATATATCACAATAACTATATTCTTATGCATATCACATTACATATTACAGTAACTATTCTCTCATACACAGTATGTATTATCACATATCACAGTAACTATATTCTCATACACATCACATTATATATTAAAGTAACTATACTCTCATACACATCATATTATATATTGCAATAACTATATTCTCATACACATCACATTATGTATCGCAGTAACTATATTTTCATACACATCACATTATATATCACAGTAACTATACTCTCATACACATCACATTATGTATCACAGTAACTATACTCTCATACACATCAAAGTATATATCACAGTAACTATACTCTCATACACATCATATTATATATCGCAATAACTATATTCTCATACACATCACATTATATATCATGGTAACAATACTCTCATACACATCACATTATATGTCACAGTAACTATATTCTCATACACATCACATTATATATCACAGTAACTATATTCTCATACAAATCAAATTATATATCACAGTAACTATACTCTCATACACATCACATTATATATCACAATAACTATATTGTTATGCACATCACAATATCTATCATAATAACTATATTCTTATGTACTATATCACATTATATATCACAATAACTATGTTCTCATGCATATCACATTAAATACCATGATAACTATATTCTTATACACATCACAGTATGTATCACAATAAGCATATTCTTATGCACATCGCATTATATATCACAATAACTATTTTATTAAATACATCATATTATATACCACAAATACTATATTATTATGGCCATCATATTATATACCGCAATAACTATTACTCATGTATAAAAGGTGTACTGTGTATAAATACTTCTAGGCTGGTATGCAGGCAATTAAGGGCATTTCCTAATATTGGCGGCAAATATTTTGAAATGTGGATAATTTGGTGTGTTGGGAGGGGGTGAGGGTGAGAACAAGTGTGGAACATGGTGTGGGTGGGGGATATGCATGAATAGGTAGATACTAGACCATGGCAACCATGGAAAACTCAACACTAGGTCTGTAGAAGGGCTTGATTAGCTTAGTGGATTCTTACCAGCTTCTTGAATTCTAGTTGTGTTTGTGCATGACCCAGCATATTACTAACAATTCACAGAACACCAGTGCTAACAATGCTACCAAGTGCAACCATTACTACCAGAAGACTATCAACACTAAATAGCAAACTACAACTAACAAACTCACATAACTGGTTAGAAGGAGTTACCACTAGAATATTCTACCCAACTGCCACTAATCCATTGCTGTAACTGAATGGCCATACCATGACCCACTTTAAAACTTAATTATAACTCATAATGAATGCTGAAGGTAAGCACATACTAGATGCCATGAAGCTACTTACATCGATCCAACTAATATTAATGTGGGTCTCCTACACAAGTGTTACTATATTGCAGTACCAGTGGGTCCTGTAAGCACATGTCAGTAATCCATAATCCTTCATGCAGCCAATTGTATATTTAACTGATATTTTTACCATACCCTAATACATATACTGTCAAATTTACATATCACCTGCACTCCCCACCTCCTCAAAGAAAAAAGCAGCCATGAGTGCGTACTGTCTCAAGTCCGTCCCCGTCCCGATGTGCCCTCAAATGTTGCTGGGATCCACCATTTGACTTCCGACTTGCAGGTGCTGCAGACAAGGCGGAGGTGCGCTGCTTTCAGTGTCAATACATCAGGATGAAGCGTGGGTCAGAACCGGAAGTGTTGAAGCCCTGTCTCCAGCCGGACGAGGCCGAGCCGCGGCTGTCACGGCCATGTCGCGGGCAGTGTGTGGTGAGTCACGGGCCATCTGCAGGCAGCGTGAAGGGAGGCAGCTGGCGTCACTAGGGCGATCAGCAGTCAATACGGGGAGGAAATATAGGTCAATAGGGCAGGAAACAGTGAATAGGGCAATCAGCAGTCAATATGGTCAGGAAGAGGTAAATCCGGGCAGGTAGATATTCATACAGACAGGCAGCAGTCAATAAGGCAGCCAACAGTCAATAGGTCAATCAGCAGTTAATACGGGCAAGCAGAGGTCAATACAGGCAGGACGAGGTCAATAGGGCAATCAGCAATAAGTACGGACAGGCAGAGGTCAGTAAGGGTAGGCAGAGATTAATACAGCAGGAAGCAGTCACTAAGGCAAGCCGAAGTCAATACAGGCAGGCAACAGTCAATTCAGCCAGGCAACAGTCAATATGGTCAGGCAGAGGTCAACACATGCAATCAGCAGCCAATGGGGTAGGCAACAGTCAATATCACAATCAGCAGTCAATATGGGCAGGTAGCAGTCAATACAGCCAGTCAGCAGTCAACCCACGCAGGCAACAGTCAATACAGGCAGGCCACGGTCAACAAGGGAGGCAACAGTCAATAAGGTAAGCAACAGTCAATACAGTCAGGTAACAGTCAATGCAACCAATCAGCAGTCAACAGGATAGGCGACAGCCAATACATCAATCATAAGTCAATATGGGTAAACAGAAGTCAATACAGGCACCCAGGAATCCTGGGTCATCTGCAGGCAGTGTGAAGGACCAGTAGTCAATGCAGGCCATCATCCATCAATACAGTCAGCCATCTATACAGGCAGTCAGCAGTCAATACAGACAATCAATACAGACAATCAACACAAACAGTCTGCATTTAATACAAGCATGAGGAAGCAGGCCGGAGGCAGTCTGTCAATGAGGACTGTTGCCTACCCCATTGACTGCTGATTGCATGTGTTGACCTCTGCCTGACCATATTGACTGTTGCCTGGCTGAATTGACTGTTGCCTGCCTGTATTGACTTCGGCTTGCCTTATTGACAGAGTTTAAGACAACAGCTGATGTGCGGAGGACGGCGGCCACCCAGTAGGCGGAGTGTCTCCTCACTACCACACACACCAAACACACCACACACACCACACACACCACACACAGCTCAACGCCCAGCACAAACCTCTGCTCAAACCACATGTTGATGAAATAAAGCCCTCAATATTGCGGCCTAGCTTCAAATCTCACAACTTTACATGAAGTAGCATTTGAAAGTTCATACATTTGATCATTTAAATTTAGATTTAGGACATTCAATGTAAAATCAGACTAGGACTAGCCTCATATTGCATGGCTTGAAGTCGCCTAATCAAATGTTTTTGAGTGTGGGACGTATTTGTTTCAGATAATTAGGTCGATTGTTATAATTAACTTTGCTTCAATTTGAAGTAACATTTATTTTAAAAGGTAAACCTTTGAAACCTTTGAAATGAAAACAAGCCAAATAAATCTTGTTGTGCACACCGAAATGCTGCACATTGGCTTGGTTTACCCATTTTCGATCGTAGCAGTGCAGCGCATGCGCACCAAATTGTAATAAATGTTAAAGGAGTGTACCAGTATCTAAGTGTGATATGTAGAATAAATGTACATAACTATTTTGGTTTAAACAATGGTATTCTTTCATCGGATTATGCACCTTTAAATGAGTATGAGTAGATCACAGAGCGTGGGACTGCCTGCTGTAATTAGACAGGTGTAACCAACACCTTGGGCATTCAGGTAGGTTTTTAACAAACACATGATCTAATCCCACGTCACAGAAAACCACCGTCAGCAACGCGAACATGGACTACATTGAGCGCGCATGCGCGTCCTCGTGTCGGGAGGGGGCGAGGCGGGTCACCGACTACGGAGAGGGCATCGACCACTGTTGTGAGGAAGATTTCTGTAACCATAGTAACAACGTCAGGCCAAGCACTGTAATCATTGCCATAGCAACATGTGTAATAACGGCGAAGCGGTTTCTGTGAGAAACGTTCAATGTGCATAACAAATTACCTGAAAGTATAATACAATAGTCCTAGAAGGGAAACATTCGAATTCGGGCTGACTAGATTGTTCTGGAAGTCTCAGCAGTCGACGTTCATGGGTCAGAGCAGTAGTGTGAGCGGATTGGATCATTTGTCTGCAGCAGAGCAACCAAGCTCAATGAGGTTTACAAAATACCCGAACTAACTCCCAGTAACCAGATGGTCGCACGCACATACCATACCACTGAGAGATGCTGCTTTACACTCTCAATTCTATATTAGACCATCGAAGCATTCTGCTGTTATTTCATCAGCTGTTTTATTTCTTGCCACAGCACAGGTGGCTAGCAGTGGTAGTCGCTGACACATTGTTACTTAAGGGGATGTCACATTACGACACATAGCACCAACGTACGCCAACGTATGTGATTTTTGCCAGCTACGTCAGGATACGTCGTTATGCATTACTAAGGGGCTGTCACATTACGACACATAGCGCCAATGTACGCCAACATATGTGATTTTTGCCAGCTACGTCAGGATATGTCGTTATGCGTTATGCACACGTTAGGCACTCGTTGGTATATGTCAATGTATGGCGATATTCGTCGAGATACAGCATCGCGTGTCAGGGGGTTGGCAAAGTTTTGTGCATGCACAAAACTTTCGACGTATGACAACGTTCGACAACGTGTGGATTTTATGTTGGCCATACCCTATGTATACACTATGTATACGTAATGTTGTTCACTACGTTGCACTACATTGACCTACATTAAAGGCAGTGGGAACGTACAGTCCACATACTGACAATGTATGGATAATGTACATCTAATGTACGTCTACCGTATGTTTAGCATTACTCCAGCATGTCCTGATGTATGTAACGTATGAGGTGTAGTTCTGGAAAAACGAATAACATATATAATGTTCACCGGCATTCTGCGAACTTACCATGAGCGTAATTCAAGCGTTTTTCGCCCGGAAGCGTGTTAGCCATAGGTTGGTCATACGTTGTCCATACGCTATGTATACGGTATGCATACGTCCAACTTTGCCCCCAGCACCGAAAAGTTTAACGTTTCTCGATGTAAAAAAGTGATTTTACGCATTGGCCACACACTTGTGAGATGCATCATAATGTGACAGGGCCTTAAGTTAGCAAACCTAGAGATGATGGAGTATGAGACTAGTACAGTTAGAAGCCATCAACATATAAATAATATCAGTGAAAAATTGTACTAATACCATTGTCAGTAAAAATAGCATACCATGAATGTTACAGAAAACACCCGATGACAGAGGTGCAATAATGACATGTGTTGTCAAAAAGACATGTATGGTCAATAAAGACATGTATGGTCAATAAAGACATGTATGGCCAATAAAGACATGAATGGTAATTAAAGATCTCAACTGTGGGTATCCCTAACCTGAGTGAAGTGCTCGGGTGTCTACTTACATATTTCCAGGAGAGAACAAATGTTCGAACACTGTGCTCCACAGTCTCCAGCCAGTTAGCAGTTCCTCGGAGCAGACTCAAAGGCTTTGGGGATCGAGATTGTGGATTGCTCTGCCAGGATATATCACTGATTGTAAATCTGTTGGTGCTTTTAAAACAGGTCTTAAGACACATTTGTTTAAATCTGCTTTTAACTAGGTGAAATTTATTTTCCTGTATATTTGTTTGTTATGTAAAGCGCTTGAGAATGGCTTGCTGGATCGGGCGCTATATAAATGTTTTATTATTATTATTACTTCCCCAGCCTAGTCAGCTGTACATGTGTGATATGTGTCTATCAGTTACACATGTCTGATATGTGTGTATCAGTTACACATGTGTGATATGTGTATATCAGTTACACATGAGTGATATATGTGTGTATCAGTTACACATGTGTGATTGGTGTGTATCAGTTACACATGTGTGATGTGTCTATCAGTTACACATATCTGATATGTGTATATATCAGTTACACATGTGTGATGTGTGTGTATCAGCTACACATGTCTGATATGTGTGCATATCAGTTACACATGTCTGATATATGTGTGTATCAGTTACACATGTGTGATCCTAGCCCAGTCATTGGGGTTCCAACATGGACTGCACGGTCCGCAGACCGGTCAGTGGGATCCCAGCCCGGTCAGACCCCATCGTTGCACAAGCTTACACTATGCACAGTTAAACTTTGCGGGCACAACAAAGTTGGTTTGGAGGATAACTGTCGGGTAACCATTGGCAACTGAAGTTATAATTGATAAATATATAATCTAATTTTTAATCAACATATGACTGTTATTTAGTTAATAACAATATAATTACGTGCATCTTAAACACCACAGGCCCATGGAGTGCTGGCTACAAGTTCACCAAGCTGAAATCAGCAGACACCAACTCAGAAGCGTCACCGACACGCATTGCCCTGTGGTTAACCATTGTGCTGCAGTGTTTTGACACCAGCCGACCACGGTGCTCGTGTGTAACATTGGGGGCATTCGACTGGGCCCTTTCTATCCGCAAGATTTATGGATGGATCGGATGGAGCCACAACACACATCCGAATCATACGTATAGTAACCCACTTCCAGTCCCAGTCAAATGGGAATTTATAAGGAAATATTTTGATATTCGCAGAGAGGCCCAGTCGAATGCCTCCATACTCCTACACTAACAGTGCTAGCAAACTTGGTATAAAGACAACCCCATAGGCCTTAATCAATTAACACAACCCAGGCGACTCGGCTCACCCAAGTCATCAGAATTTCAAATAGAACACCGCGAGTGGAGTCAACAAATACACGTGCCATGTGCAAAACGACCCGACCCCAGTAACCCACCTCTTGGCTGGGGTTTGCTATGAGTGATGATGTCACATCTCTGCTGGTACCTGTAGGATAACCGCTACCAGTACAACTCCTATGTGTTGTTTTAATGCTTTTTTTTAATAACCCAGATTGTCAGTTTCTACAATCATAAAATACTTTAAATCCTATTTTGCTGGACATATATCAGTTATTGAAAACAAATATTAAGTTTTAGATTAAGCCACCATTTTGTCCACCCCGAGCGTATTCGTTTATTCAACCTGAGTCTGTAGGATGTGTGCATGCGGCAAAAAGTGGCTCGGGTGACCCGAGTTGATTAATCGATTACGCCCATAGTTACACATGCCAACCACCAGGTGGCGCAGACAGCCACATCCTGCCAGGGAACCGTGTAATGAAGCCAGCACTACTGTACGCAACATGCTCTGTGGAAAGGGTATTATTGAGGATTTCCACCACCAAAACGCCCTCTGCCGGCAGGGTAAGCACTAATGTGACTCGCGACCACGTGTGCTCCATGCTCTCTGGAATAAATCTTATTGAGGATTTCCACAACTAAACTGCTTTCTGATAACAATGGCAAGAATTAAAGTGTGTAGCAACTTATTATGCATCCTGTGTGGAAAAGGTCTATTGTTCATATTGTGCTCTCAGATGTGTGTAGAATATCTCCAGATTCCTTCTCCATTAAAATGGTTGTTGTTGTTTGTTGTTGTTTTACGTCCTAGCAACATCTAAGGTCATATCAGGACGGGTACCGACTTGTGACAGTGTGCACTCATGGCGACTTTATAGTGCTGTCCCACTGGGAAACCAGGATGCTGGCACCATGACTTGGGTCTCCCACTCAGTCACATTATCCTGACACTGAGCACACCAGTCCTTGCCCTGTCCTAATAATGGTGAGCGCCTGGCTAGGAAGCGAGAAGTATCAATTAGGGTTCGAACCCACGACCCCACGATCTACCAGCACGAGAGACGGACACTCTAACTCATTCGGCCATCCCGTCTGGTAATGGCAGTCACGGAGGCGCCATCTGGTGACCGGGCGAGGCTATTCGGAGATGGAAGTCGACTCTCAGCCAGCGTCAGGTCTCCCTGCAAGAACCTGCTGGAATGTAGTGGAATCTACTGGCACCTACTGGAACCTGGCGGATCCTGCCGCGGACCTTTGCTGTTGAGAGCGTACAGACGGGTGTGTACCACCAGGGGGCTGGTGGTGCAACTGAGCAGCACAGACATTCACAGGCTTGCATGGTTTTAAAACTGTTTAATCTTTTCTGAGGACGCCCGAATGCTGGCTACATGTATTGTAGAAGTGGGAGTTCACATAAACACATGGCGATAATCAACGAGATTATGATGGGATAAATAAACCGTACATATATTGTATGAGAATGTCTTTATTTGATACGCTGTACACTAGTGAGAATACGTTGAAATAATGAGACAGGTAGCAATGAGCACATAGCACAAATATTTATATAGCAAGTAGAAAAGATCACTTCCAACAGATTTCCAGCTTCGACTGGCGAGGCTTCTAAGTGCCATGTGAAAGGTTCCCATAGCGAGGATGCAATCCTTTATTTGGGGTTTGTAATTAGGAAAAGTGCCCATCCCACAAAATAAATAGCAACACAATCTCCCAACTTATCTTCGAGAGTAGGAAGAGTTCGGAAAAATATGAATACAGACAATTAATGTTTGAAGTTGCATAGTTCGATGATTTTTAGTTTCTGCCACACTGTTAGATGAATATATCTGCCTCATTATCATAATCTACCTTACTTTAGTTTGAAGTAACTTGTATTAGAAGTGACTTTTCTTGATAGATATTTGAAGGAAAAGCATGCAAGATTACTTTGACATGCACACCGAAATGATGAGCACCGGAGGATGTTGCTATTTATTTTGTGGGATGGGCACTTTTCCTAATTACAAACCCCAAATAAAGGATTGCATCCTCGCTATGGGAACCTTTCACATGGCACTTAGAATGACCTTCTGTGTAGCAATAAAACTTCAACAAATGCGCCAGTATCTAATTTCCAAAAGCAATATCAAATCTAGGAAACTGCTGTGGTGTTGACAATTTGATTATTTCATCGGCCTATGCAGCTCTTACCAAAGGGAAAGCAATTCCCACGAGGTACAAGTTGGAGGCCACAGCATTCGTGAATGCAAAATATAATGGAAATTTGTTTTATTTAACAACGCGTCTAGAGTGCATTGATTTTTATCATTGGCTATTGGACGTCAAACATGGTCATTCTGACACATTTCTTTTGAGAAAACCTGCTGCCACCACACAGGCTACTCTTTCCGATAAGCAGCAAAGGGGTCTTTTATATGCACTTTCCCACAGACAGGACAGCACATACCACAGCCTTTGATGAACCAGTTGTGGACCACTGGTTGGAACAGGAAATAGCCCAAACTGCAAATGGGTCCACTGAGCAGGATTGATTGGATGACCCACATCTTCACAGCTGGACACTCTACCGCCTGAGCTACGTCCCGCTCCAGAAAATATAACATATGCACTTAATGTTTTCGCGGTCTCTAATAATAAGTCAACCTGACTTTTTCATCACTAAGTAAAGTAGCGAAGCAAAATGAGTCCAATTATTTAATGCTGAAATTTTCGGGTTCGTTTTGGCAAAAGGATGAAGTAACAAACCTGATTTTCAGCAAATATAATGAATTCAAACGGTTAGCACGAAGAAGGCAATACCTCCGAAGATAGCTCATTGTGAACTTCTGGACTATTATGTCATTCATTATAATGGCTACACTTCTAGTACATTGTGTACTTCTAGACTCGTATTGAATACTTTTTCAATCACTATAATCATGTTTAGTACATTGTGTATTTCTAGACTAGTATTGACTATTTTTCAATCATTATAATCATGTTTAGTACATTGTGTACTTCTAGACTCGTATTGACTACTTTTTCCATCATTATAATCATGTTTAGCACATTGTGTACTTCTGAACTCGTGTTGACTACATTTTCAATCATTATGATGGTTACACTTTTAGCGCATTGTGTAGGTCTGTACTCATATTGACTATTTCAATCATTATAATGGCCACAGCTTGTGCACATTGTGAGCTTCTGGATTCATATCGACTACCATGTCAACCATTATAATGGTTACACCTTTAGAAACACCGTCGTCACGTGGTCCGAGCCGTGCTGGTTGCAGTCTACGTTGACTGCTGAGAGAGGCCTGCACACGCAACTTGGAGATGCAGACCGTGGTGTGTCGAGTGTTCTACATACAATAGCAGATCCAGCAAATGCTGATATGCCCTTTCCGCTGGCTGGTGCATTTGTAGATACAGACCTGGCGAATGTATCACTTTTTTCACCTCTTGTTGATACACCACTTACTGAAAGTTAGCGGATTCACGTATTCCGTTCATAGATCTGGATACAGAGCCTGCTGATACAGATCTGGATACAGAGCCTGCTGATACAGATCTGGATACAGAGCCTGCTGATACAGATCTTCCCGCTACAGATCTTGGTGATACATATATTCAAGATACCGATACAGAGAATTCTAATCGTTAGATATAATAAAAGTTTGGCAAAGGGCAAATTAGTTCTAGGAAAACGTCTTATTTAAGCTACTACAAAACTGATGACCATTGTATATAAAACTGACGACCATACATTCGTATACAAACGATGAACATACAATGGAATATTTTCAGATGCTTGTGACGTTATTAGCATTCACAAAAAGACCCCAGATAATCGAAGCTATTGTAGTCATCTCATAATAAATAGAATAGTGAAATACAGATTTAAGTACAGATCAGCTATATGGATATTTATGAAAGATTTATCAGTTAGTGACTGCCTTAGGGAGGATTCCTTCTGGCTGCAGTTCTTGTTAGTTTTTTTTGGGGTCTCATCATGAAACCACCTGGTGCCCAGCCCCGACAGTCACCAGAAAAAAGCCCAGAAGAAATACACCTTTCTGGGATTGCCCCCGGCCTTGGGCCGAGTGGGGCCGAGAAGACGCACAGTGCTCGTGTTGTACCACACCTGACAAACCCAGGACCTTATCACAGAAACAGATACAGTGTGCACCAAGTGGAGCATGGTGCACATCCCGTGCGGAGACCTGTTGGCAAGCCTTCCATTCACCTGTCAACAAGCCTCACATTACCTCTCATCCAGCCTCCCATTCACCTGCCAACAGGTCTCCCATTCACCTGTCAACATGCCTTCCATTCACCTATCAACAAGCCTCCCATTCACCTGTCAACAAGCCTTCCATTCACCTGTCAAGAAGCATCCAATTCACTTGTTGGCAAGCCTCCCATTCACCTGTCAACAAACCTTCCATTCACCTGTCACCAAGCCTCCCTTTCACCTGTCACCAAGCCTCCCATTCACCTGTCAACAAACCTCCCATTCACCTGTCACCAAGCCTCCCTTTCACCTGTCACCAAGCCTCCCATTCACATGTCAACAAGCCTCCCATTCACCTGTCGGCAAGCCTCCCTTTCGCCTGTCGCCTGTCACCAAGCCTCCCATTCACCTGGAAAAAAGCCTTCCATTCACCTGCCACAGAGCCTCCTATTCACCTGTCAAGAAGCCTCACATTCACTCTCAATAAGCCTCCCATTCACCTGTTGGCTAGCCTCAAATTCACCTGTCCACAAGCCTCCCATTCTCCTGCCACCAACCATTAAGTTCACCTGTCAACAGCCCTTCCATCCCCTGTCAAAAAGCCTCCCATTCACCTGTTGGCAAGCCTCCCATTCACCTGTCAGCAAGCCTTCCATTCACCTGTCAACAAACCTTCCATTCACCTGTCAACAGGCCTACCATTCACCTGTCGGAAAGCATCCCATTCACCTGTCAACAAGCCTCACATTCACTCTGAACCAGCCTCCCATTCACCTGCCAACATGCCTTCCATTCACCTGTCAACATGCCTTCCATTCACCTGTTAACAAGCCTCCCATTCACCTGCCACCAAGCCTCCCATTCCCCTGTCAACAAGCCCTCCATTCCCCTGGCAAACAGCCTCCCATTCACCTGTCAACAAGCCTTCCATTCACCTGTCAACAAGCATCCAATTCACTTGTTGGCAAGCCTCCCATTCACCTGTCAACAAACCTTCCATTCACCTGTCAGCAGGCCTTCCATTCACCTGTCAACAAGCCTTCCATTCACATGTCAACAAGCCTCCCATTCACCTGTCAGCAAGCCTCCCTTTCACCTGTCAACAAGCCTCCCATTCACCTGTCAGCAGGCCTTCCATTCACCTGTCAACAAACCTTCCATTCACATGTCAGCAAGCTTCCCATTCACCTGTCAGCAAGCCTCCCTTTTACCTGTCAACAAGCCTCCCATTCACCTGTCAGCAGGCCTTCCATTCACCTGTCAACAAGCCTTCCATTCACATGTCAACAAGCTTCCCATTCACCTGCCACCAAGCCTTCCATTCACATGTTAACAAACCTCCCATTCACCTGTCACCAAGCCTCCCATTCACCTGCCACCAAGCCTCCCATTCCCCTGTCAACAAACCTCCCATTCACCTGTCACCAAGCCTCCCATTCCCCTGCCACCAAGCCTCCCATTCACCTGTCAACAAGCCTCCCATTCACCTGTCAACAAACCTTCCATTCACATGTCAACAAGCCTCCTATTCACCTGTCAACAAGCCTCCCATTCACCTGTCAACAAACCTTCCATTCACATGTCAACAAGCCTGACATTCACCTGACAAGAAGCCTCACATTCACTCTCAACAAGCCTCCTATTCACTGTCATTAAGCATTCCATGCACTGTCAACAGGCCTTCCTTTGACCTGTCAATAAGCCTCCCATTCACCTGTCAACAATCCTCCCATTCGCCTGTCACCAAGCCTCCCAATCACCAAGCCTCCCATTCACATGTCACAAAGCCTTCCCATTCATGCCAAAGCGTCCCATGACCCTACAAAGGTCCCATGACCCTACAAAGGTCTCATGCCCGGGGCGAGCCGAGTAAGGCAGACCAGCAAGTCGTGTTAGTCTCGGTTCAGCCTCGCCAATTCTCGCCACAATATGGCCTTGATTGCCACCGTGTAGTAGAGCCAACATTACTTTAATTATCAAAGTCAGTATAAAACTGCCATATTTACAATAATACCACACATATCCCATGTAATTCCATATGGTATGAAACATAAATTATTATTTTATAATTATATATATATATCTTTCTTAACCAATTTGTATGCAGGTATTGCAATACCTCGGGGAGTTTGACGCCCCTGCCCTGCAGAGTTGTAAACCACTGCCTTGTGGTACAGGTTCCTGACAGAACCAAAGGCTAAGTCAGCAAACTCTAAATATAAAACCATGTCACTGTGGCAGCATCAAGGGCGGTTGATGTATGGAACTCCCAATATCTCCGGACCAGCCACTGCAAGGACAAATAGTTTTGCGCCTGCCTGGACATGTTCTTGCCGGTGTGAGACCTCTATTTGCTCCCTGGGAGAGTGCTGCTGGTAACTTGCAAAAGCCAGCAGCACTTCAACACTTTTGCAGGCAGCTTTCATGAAATGGACATTAAGACTGACTCATGGACATAACTCTCACAGCAGAGAGCTAAATAGAGATTGATAATCAAGTAATGAAAACAGTCTTTGTCGCATCACGACCGACAGCATGATGATGATGTTGAACCAATTTGTAAATATATTTAATTGCACAGTGCCTTTTTAGGTTCCTACTCGTGAGAGCACTCTGTTAAATTTACATTATTAGTTTATTATTACTACACCTGATTGTTCACATCACAATTGCTGCACACCAGCTGGTACAAAGGCCGGTGACACTCCATGGCCATACCTTTAACAGCACAATCAGAATCTCACAATTCCACTTTAAGAAAAAGAAGAGAAGATGCTTTTAAAACAGTTGAAGTCGTCCTGGATATTACTACTATTGTGATATATGATATGAACATAGATCCACACAAACACTCAAACTAGTTAGAAGAGGGTTTCCTGGAACCCATCCGGGTGCCCACAGCCTCCTTCGCCCTCCTCTGGCCCTGCCGGGTCGGCTGGGTCACTTCCGGCTTCGGGTGCATCCGGTGCCTCCAGGCGGGGCTCGGCCGCTGGCTGGTCCCCGGCCTGCTCTGGGAGCCGCTGGTGCTGCTCGTCCAATTCCATGTAGACGGGCTCAACGGATGCTCCGACGGATGCTCCGACGGATGCTCCGACGGATGCTCCGACGGATGCTCCGACGGATGCTCCGACGGATGCCCCGCCGAGCGGCGTATCGCCGGTGCCGTCACTTCCGGTGGCGTCATGGGGCGTGGGCCGACTGGTGGGGTGGCTGGCGTTCGGTCCGAACTGCTGGAGGTGCGTGTGCAGGGTGTGGAAGGCAGGCCGCTTGGTCGGCTCCTTCGCCCAGCAGTGCGTGACTTCGGTGTACCTGCAACATGCACACGATACCGACTTGTACCCACTTGTGCCGTGCAGAGGGCACTCTACTGGGTACAATTTCTGCCGACACTAAATACCATTTTCTGTCACTAAGATGGTGATACAGACTACGTTTCTGGTGCTATTCGACGACTTTCAGGTAAATTGCCTTCTAGTAAGCTTCTGCGAGCAGTCAAGCCTGGTCACGAATGAGTTCAACTATGTGAATCCTGGGCCATCAATTTATTTATTTATTTAAAGTCCTAGCAACAACTGAGCTTAAATGTGAACACTGGTTTTGACTAGTGACAAGGCGTACTGACCACAGCTTAATAACACTGCCTTACTGGGATACGATTTCACCAGTACCATAACCTGATATTCCATTCAGTAGCATTATCCGGAAACTAAGCTAATGAGAAATTGTGCTTTTGTGGACTTGTTTGTAACAGACCACGCACGTTGCGGGGAGGCGGTACTTACAGGCTGACGGGCATCGTGTCGGGCTTGGCGAGCCGCCGGCCCGCCTTCAGGTGCTCCCTGATGTCGGCGTTCGTGATGTCCGTGTAGGGGGTGACGCCCAGCGTGAAGATCTCCCACAGAGTCACGCCGAAGGACCACTGCACCCGGCAGCACAGGGCAGCATGAGGTAGCACGACAGCACAGCCCGGGACAGCACAGCAGCACGACAGCAGGAAAGACAGTACATGAAGCCAGCCATGATTGCACAGTGAATCAGTGAAACGCAGCATTTACTGTGCAGTAGTCATAGGCGACAGTCTGAGTGTCGTGACTGGAGTGGTTTCAAGGGGGCCGAAGCCGAACACCGAGACCCAACTGAAGCCACTCCACACAGACCAACACATATCACTGAGACCCAACTGAAACCACTCCACACAGACCACCAGATAGCACTGAGACCCAACTGAAGCCACTCCACACAGACAACCAGATAGCACTGAGACCCAACTGAAGCCACTCCACAAAGACCACCACATAACACTGATATCCAACTGAAACTACTCCACACAGACCACCACATAACACAAGAGACCCAACTGAAACTACTCCACACAGACCACCACATAGTACCGAGACCCAACTGAAGCCACTCCACCCATAGACCACCACATAGCACTGAGACCCAACAGAAACTACTCCACACAGACCACCACATAGCACCGAGACCCAACTGAAGCTACTCAACACAAACCACCACATAACACAGACCCTACTGAAGCCACTCCACCCACAGACCACCACATAACACTGAAACCCAACTGAAGCCACTCCACTGACAGAGCATGCCCACCACATAGCACTGAGACCCAACTGAAGCCACTCCACACAGGTCATGACTACCACATATATGCCTACACATGTGTGCAATCAGGTCTGTGGCTTGTAGTGCACGTGGACTGAGTGAGTGTTATCGCGTTGTGGTAATTGTGTGGGAATGTATCAGACAATGTGCATTGTCCATAAAGAATTTAACCCCAGAGAGTGACAATGAAAGATAATGCTGTTACCCCAACTCATATACTTCATATGCCAGCAGAAAGCATTCCCGTAGCAGAGTATCACACGTGCAACAATCACCTAAATTAGTAGACTCGCCTACAGTTGTACTTCTGTTTTCCAAAGTCAATAATCACAATTAGCTCACAATATTTGGATTATCGACCCTCATATCCCATCCCTTTTTTTGTTCATTACTCTTTTCAAGCAAGTTGTACGTGGAGAGAAATGCAAAGCTGCTGAAATAATCGCTCACCACATCTGACTTGATGGAGAAGTGATTGTTGTCCAGACTCTCGGGCGCCATCCACTTGACAGGCCTCAGCTCCAGCTTCTCGCCCGGGCGCCAATAGTCGAGCTCGTAGATGTCACGTGACAGTGCCGCATCGGCCACCTTCACCAGCAGGTTCTTGTCTATGCTGCACAGTAGGAGAAAGTCGATGCCTTTAGTCACCTGACTGACAGCAATATCATTGTCTGTTGTGTGTTATATGTATGTAATATACCGAATATATAGAACAGTCTATTGAGCTGTTATATGTTAAATATAGAATATACCGAATATGTAGAATATATGAGCTATTGTGTGCTGCTAGATATTATATATACAATATACCGAATATACAGAACATATTGTCTATTGTGTGCGTTATATTATATAGAGATAATTTGAAGACTATAGAATATACCGAATATATAGAACATACAGACTATAAGACCAAAAGGGAGAATCAACGATACGAGTGCCCGTTTCCTGCATAGCAGGTCGTCATAGGATTCGAACTCCGACCGGATAAAATCAGTGATGATTTGTGTTGCTACTTAGCCTGGCACTTGGCATTATTAGGGTAAGCAGTGGAATGAGGAAGACAAATTAGCCGCCATTGAAATTCCTCTACTTAATTAACGAATGTAGTCAAACCAAATTTAAAAACAAAGCAGGCAAGCGAAGGATACCGTAGAGCTGATAGATAATACTTGTGAATTACTGAACGCCATAGCGAGGCAATGAGGGCTGGAGATGGCGTGTCATGGTCAGTCTGAACCCCAGCGGGGGCGCCTTACCCGCACAGGCAGGTGAACGCCTGGTCAAGTTTTGATGGCCATGACGATTACCATGGTTACTGTCAACCATGATAACGGACTACTACAGCAAAACTAACACGCTTCTCAGCGTATTTGCAGATGACCTCACATATTTCATTTGTATTCTTTGTCGACTATACCCATACCTATTTCTAAACTATGCACAACAAACACAAAGAGAATCTAAAAGAAAATTATTAAAATATCTTCCTACAGATATGAGTCCGACTGTTAATACTATTATTACAATTCCCCAGCTAAATGAGCACCTCACTTATAGGTAAGCCATATTTAAGCCACTACAACTGCTCAGTTAATGTCCGTAAAGACCCATGTCCAACCTACACGCAGTTCCTGGCGGCCAGGTCCTCGTGCACGAAGCCGCTGGTGCTGAGGTAGTCCATGCCCGAGGCGATGTGTTCCGCCAGACTCGCCATCTGGTCCAGGCTCAGCTCCTACAACGTCAGGCACAGGGTGAGGTGTAGGGTAATGCCTAGTACACACCTCCCGTATAGGATTCGCGCACTAAAACTCGCAACTCGACCCGACCCGCTTAAAACTGAAAACGGGCCGATTCGTTTTTAGAATCGCGAATCGCAATCGTAAACGGCCGCTTTTAGCACTAAAAACTCAGTTTTATGCGCGAATCGCAATCGCTTGGTGTGCGCGGGGAGCGCACACCAAGCGATTTTTGCGGGCGAAACGGGCAGTTTTCGATCGTATACGGGAGGTGTGCGCACACAAACGGTAGGTGTGTACCGGGCATTAAGGCACGGCGGGTCGCCACATCGGCAGCCGGCGAGGCCTTGTAGGCTTCATAAATAAAATTAGTTACATTGTCTAACCCCCAATTATCACTACCTATTTAGGCCAGTGAACAGACGGTCTGGGTGTTTGTGACTTCATAAACAAATACTTACATTACGTGACTACTTTATTACAAGTGTAGTCATTCGCAACCAGCACAGCCTATTAGGCTTCATAAACAAATAGCTACATTCTCTGGGCACTTCTTTACAACTACAGTAATTCCCAATTAGCACAGCCTATTCAGGCTTTTTAACAATAACAATTTTAGGTAGGGTCTTTCCAACTGTAGTAATTATCAGCCAGCAAAGCCTACTTAGGCTTTATAAACAAATAATTGTTTTAGACATGAGTTTCCTTATTGCTGAGGAGAACCGTGTGTTCCCAGGACATTAATAGCAGGATTGTGCTGATCGTAGTATTGCCGTCACTTAATGGGGGGGCTTTATGTTGCTGATGACACCAGCACAGTATGTTGCTGATGAACCCAGGTTGTTTTGTGAGCATCGTTCCAACAATAAATGCACTGAGAATTCCCATAGCTATAGTTTTATTGCACAAATATAGTACTTCATCTAGGTGATTGACCTTCTAATACAGACAGTCAGATCTTAGATAAAGGCACAATACAACGCACGCAATTACAAGTCAACACAAAACATCAACAAGCCAAAAGCAACATTTATAAAAGCCCATTGCAAAGATTCACGAGGAAAATGTTTCACATCCTAAAACACCATTCTTGCCTAGTAACACTCGGGTGAACGCTTACATCGCATAACTGTGAGTAAAACCGGGCCCACGTGATGCTGCCCTGCCACTCCCTAAGTAACTAAACACTGATGTCTTCTACACCGCATCTAACTAACGTACAGCGAGGAGGGCGGCAGGCAACAAGGGCACTACGCTACTCTGTCACGGGCCAGTGAACAGACGGTTTGGGTATTTGTGGAAAAATGTGATAAATGCTGACACAACAGAAGCTACTTTAACCGATGACAGTGAACCTGGAGGGATGGAACGCTGGTTAGGCGCCGGCTAACCCGTGGTTGAGGCAAACCCCCGTCATTCCCCTTCCTGGCGCTCAGGATTACTAGAATATGACTCATATTGCTTCAACACCACAATACTGGAACTAGTGCAGGTGGCATGGTATTCCAGTAGACAGCTATATAAAGCCGTTATCCGTCTGCCCTGACACAAGTCGGCACATGTCCTTATATGCCCTCAGATGCTGCTATGACGAAAAACCCCAATACATCAGTGAGCAAAAACACATGCCACGAAATGGGCTACTGCTTCTCTCTATACTGTACCATACAGTCTATCTTTCATTACTAATGGCCTAGCTCCATCTGAATGGTACTACTTGGTATTCTGATGAGCTCTCATGGTTAAATCTATGGATTCACTAATTAAACAACAATATGTGGCGATACCACTTGTCCCAGCTCAATAGCGTGAAGCTTTGGGTGTGTACATTTAATGAATAGCAAAAATAGAACTGTTTTTGGTGAGGTACTGGCGTTTTCTGCCGTTCCGATGACATGACTCATCTGCTTCGTGGTTTCTTTTCGTTATAGTTCCTACCAAGCCGCGATCGGTATCAACCTGAGTGGCACAGGAGTCCTGGTAAATATATGTGTGACCCCCAAGTAAGCCAACACTGATCACCTAGTTGCCGTCCAATCAGGTGACTTTGCGTTCCCAACAAACACTAACCAGAGTACCACGTGACCTGTACATGCAGACACACACACACCAAAGATGACGCGCTCAGCTTCTGGATCATCGATCCAGAATATGTCCAATCACCGCCTCTTGTAGATCCCCCACTCATCCCGTACCCCCACCCCACCCTTCTGCACTATCCACCACGCAGTCCCCAGATCTACTTCCCCTCCTCTTGCACCTATTGCTTCGTTTCTGGCAAACCTTCCATCTATACCTGAATGTCCGGGGCGGGGCGTGCTAGGCCATCCATGTTGACAACACTCTCCTGAAATAAAAATATCACCGACAAATCCGCTTACAATTTATTTCTATAAAAGTAAAATTAGCTATCATCTAATTGTCTTATACTTATAGAAATATCATCCGATAACTCTATTGAATTCACGCCGTAATGGTTCTACCTCAAAATTTCGAATAAGAGTTAGCTTAAAACCAAAAAAAATAAATAGAAAAGAAAACTACTAATATCAACATTGTTCACGCCCTCAAACCTCAAAAACATATTCCACGCGCAGCCCTCCCGTTCTTTTACTGTTATTCACAGTTGATAGAAAGCTAAGTCCCATGTCTATCAAAAGGTAGACTAAAATATAATGGATCCACGACTGGACCATAGTATTGTAGTACCATTAGATGTTCCCCCAAGTACTCTCTCGACAACTGGGGCACCCCACTGTTGTCACCCAGCATCTCGCTCACAAACGGGCACTCATTTTGCAGAGAACCCTCACCCGCAATGGCAGTCCCGTGAACGTGCTATATCGCGAGCTAAAGTACTATATTCCCTGATTAAGCAAGAGCACCGCCCACCGGCCTCACCTTGTCCCCCTGCTTTGCCTGTCGCTGCCCGTAGAGGAAGGCCTTGAGGTCGCCGTGGTGGGAGGCGGGACAGACGGCCTGTGGGGTGTTGCCGACCAGCGTGATGCCCAGCAGGTGCTGCACGTTGTCGTGCGTGAAGCCGCGCAGCTTGATGGCGTCCTGCAGGAAGGCGCGCAGATCGCGGAACGGCACGTTGTCGTCTGCACACACAGGCGGTTAGACAGCGCCACCTCACGGCACACACATGGACTGCGGGTTGCCCGGTGTCAGGGTAATGTGACTGGGTGAGATACTCAGAACTGCCAGCACAGTGTCCCATCAGTGTGCAAAGTCACCATGAGCACCCACTGTCACAAGTCAATGTCTGTCCCCATACAACCTCACATGTTGCTAGGATATAAACCCCTCTTAATAAGAAAACCACATTAAAGCGCATATATAGATTTGTGAGCCACTCTAGATTGACTGGCTGTCAGGAATCTAACACCTGGGAGTTGGGAGGAGTCTACAACGCTCCACCTTCACATCGTGAATTACAGGTCGTCACCAAACACCCGCGTACTGCGGCACGCTCAGGTCATGGCAAGAGAAGTCTAATGAGCGAGTGGGTGGGGTTGTACGCCCTAGCAAAGCGTGAGGTCATATCGCTAGGGGCACCACATTGTAACAGCATATTCATTGTGGCTTTATAGTGTTGCTTGATTGGGATAGTGTGCTCCTAGCAATATAGCATGATATCCCATTTGGTGACATTACCCGGACACTGAGCCAACCATGTCTTGCTCTATTCTAGCAATGTCGAGTACTATACTTGGTACCGATACATATTAATGTTGTAACTCTCGGTTTGACTCGGCCAGGGATAGAACAGACAACTTCCCGCATAGGAACTGCATGCCCTATCCACTCGGCCATCCTGTCTAGTTCCAAGTAGCGTGATACAATTGCTGAAAAATACTGTCCTACTGTGACTGCAGCAAGGATGAACAGTGACTTAAGACTGCAGGAATCCAGGCTTTTCGTTTGGGGCCTACTAACCTACTAACACTTCGTACTATGGATATTCACATGGAGTCGAGGCTGCTCGTATTTGTCAAGTTTACTTTATATGTACAAGATTAATACAGCAGAGTGAGTGGTGGTGGCGGTGGTGGTGATGATGGTGATGGTGGTGGTGGTGGTGATGGCCTATCTTTAATACACTAATATAAATTCAACATGTAATTCCAAATTTGTGTGAATCAATGCAGCAGGACTGCTACCATGTGACGTCATCTGTGTAGACTCACGTTTGAATGTCTTAATGTCGGCTGGCATCATTCGAGCGCCCTTTTCGTCCAATAGCCAACCACGGAATATGGCACCACTGTCACCTGTGAATGAATTATGTAAATGAGGCACACTTGAGGAAGGTAGCCGACTACTATAGCTGATCACCAGACATGTATCCAGGAACCCATGATTTGAGAACAGTATTAAGGTTAATGTGTTGGCACTGAGGGAAAACAAAGTGTATGGAAATATTGCTTACATATTCCAAGTAAAAAAGAACCAACAATGGAAGAACCCAACGTATATGATACATGATGTCTGCAAAGTTTGTATATTACTTATGATCATTGATCTTTCGGGGAAAACATCTAGCGCTGAAGAAGCTGAACATACAAAGAGACAATACTTTCACAACTGAAGTTTTATATTCATGCAGAGATACACATACAATCTGAGTAACCTAATGCAGACCTACCTGGTGGGCCTTTTGAATACCCTATCTTCACATATAATCTCAGTAAGATGCACAGCTGAGATAAATCAGCAGCATGAACAGCTGAGATAAATCAGCAGCATGCACAACTTAGATACAAGCGTAATACGCACAGGTGAGATAAATCAGCAGCATGCACAGCTGGGATGAATCAGGGATGTAATGGACTCACCAACAACATATACTGTCGCAAAGGAAGGAAGCATACACAAAAATAAAAAGCAGGCCAAACCTGGCAAAATACAACTTTTATATCGGGTGTATTGAGCTGTGCATGGAGGGATGTACAACGGCTGCCTCGTCTACCACTGCACTACACACCATACCGAGGTGGCCGGGGCACCCCACACACCCCGCACAACATGGCCGTCTTCTAGAAGCAGGTGGAGAGACATTGGTTTACTCTAATTACGACTATAACTAGACTGGTGCCCAGTGTGGAGACACGGGGTGATTAGAGCTCGTAGTTACAAGTGACTAGCAGCACTGTAGGACCACAGGCGGTCAGCTCAACCATGCCAGCCTTTTGTAGCCAGCAATGTTCAATGGAGAAAGCACATTTGAGGGAGGAACTAAGATTCCATAGATACTTGGAGAAACATGCCCGATATGTGTCAAGTGCGTGAATATGCCATATACACAAAAAGAAGCGGTGTGTCCACCACAACTCACGCCTTCACCCACATGACCCATGCCTGCACCCACACGACCCATGCCTGCACCCACCTGAACCACGCCTGCACCCACCCAAACCACGCCATGCCTGCACCCACCCGAACCACGTCTGCACCCACACGACCCATGCCTGCACCCACCCGAACCACGCCTGCACCCACCCGACCCATGCCTGCACTCACATGACCCACGCCTGCACCCACCCGACCCATGCCTGCACCCACCCACATAACCCATGCCTGCACCCACACTACCCACGCCTGCACCCACCCACCCAACCCATGCGTGCACCCACATGACCCAGGACTGCACCCACCTGACCCATGCCTGCACCCACCCGACCCATGCCTGCACCCATATGACCCAGGCCTGCACCGACCCAACCCATGCCTGCACTCACATGACCCATGCCTGCACCCACCCAACCCACGCCTGCACCCACCCACATGACACGCCTGCACCCACACTACCACACTGACCCACCCACATGACCCCCCTGCACACACCCACCTGCCACACCACACTACCCACACCTCACCCACCCACATGACCACGCCTGCACCACATACCCACACCTGCCCCCCCCCATGACCCAGCCTCACCCCACTACCCACACCTGCACCCACCCACATGACCCACGCCTGCACCCACACTACCCACCCGCACCTACCCACATGACCCACGCCTGCACCCACCACTACCCACCTGCACCCACCCACATGACCCACGCCTGCACCCACACTACCCACACCTGCACCCACACATACCCATGCCTGCACCCATTTACCCACACCTGCACCCACCACATGACCCACGCCTGCACCCAACTACCCAACCTGCACCCACCCACATGACCCATGCTGCACCCACACTACCCACACCTGCACCCACCCACATGACCCACGCCTGCACCCACACTACCCACACCTGCACCCACCCACATGACCCACGCCTGCACCCACACTACCCACACCTGCACCCACCCACATGACCCACGCCTGCACCCACACTACCCACACCTGCACCCACCCACATGACCCACGCCTGCACCCACACTCCCACACCTGCACCCACCCACATGACCACGCCTGCACCCACACTACCCACACCTGCACCACCCACATGACCACGCCTGCACCCACATACCCACACCTGCACCCACCCACATGACCATGCCTGCACCCACACTACCCAACCTGCACCACCACTGACCCACGCCTGCACCCACACTACCCACACCTGCACCCACCCACATGACCCACGCCTGCACCCACACTACCCACACCTGCACCCACCCACATGACCCACGCCTGCACCCACACTACCCACGCCTGCACCCACCCACATGACCCACGCCTGCACCCACCCACATGACCCACGCCTGCACCCACACTACCCACACCATGACCACATCTTACGCACCACGCATCACACGCAACGCAGACGTATTTCTATTTATGGAATCTTAGTCTAAGACTAAAATATAATAGTTAAATCAGGGAAAAAACATCAAAATAATTAGCAATTAAATAGACTGCCCGTTGCCTGCAGCGAAGCATCTTCTGCTTTGCAATCTTCTTTCAACACAAACAAGGTGTCCTTCCCTTACCTCAGGTTGCAGCGAGCTGTGCCGTGAACAAAGCAAGCGTGTGGTGCTGTCAGGTCACACCGAGCAGCACATCGTGCTGTCAGGTCACACCGAGCAGCACCTGGTGCTGTCAGGTCACACCGAGCACGTGCTGTCAGGTCACACCGAGCAGCACGTGGTGATGTAGGTCACACCGAGCAGCACATCGTGCTGTCAGGTCAGACCTAGTAGCACGTGGTGCTGTCAGGTCACACTGAGCAGGCGGTGATGCTGTCAGGTCACACCGAGCAGTGCGTGGTGATGTCAGGTCACACTGAGCAGCGCATGATGCTGTCAGGTCACACCGAGCAGTGTGTGGTGCTGTCAGGTCACACCGAGCAGTGCATGATGCTGTCAGGTCACACCGAGCACCGCGTGGTGCTGTCAGGTCACACTGAGCACCACGTGGTGCTGTCAGGTCACACCGAGCAGCACGTGATGCTATCAGGTCACATTGAGCAGCGCATGGTGCTGTCAGGTCACACCGAGCAGCACGTGATGCTGTCAGGTCACACCAAGCAGCACGTGGTGCTATCAGGTCACAATGAGCAGTGCATGATGCTCTCAGGTCACACTGAGCAGCGTGTGGTGCTGTCAGGTCACACCGAGCATCGTGTGATGCTGTCAGGTCACACCGAGCAATGCGTGGTGCTGTCAGGTCACACCGAACAGTGCATGGTGCTGTCAGATCACACTGAGCAGCGCGTGGTGCTGTCAGGTCACACCGAGCAGCGCGTGATGCTGTCAGGTCACACCGAGCAGCGCATGACGCCGTCAGGTCACACCGAGCAGCGCGTGACGCTGTCAGGTCACACCGAGCAGCGCATGATGCTGTCAGGTCACACCGAGGAGCATGTGGTGCTGTCAGGTCACAATGAGCAGCATGTGGTGCTGTCAGGTCACACCGAGCAGCGGGTGATGCTGTCAGGTCATACTGAGCAGTGAGTGGTGCTGTCAGTGTCAGGTCACACCGAGCAGCACATGGTGCTGTCAGGTCAAACCGAGCTGCACGAGGTGCTGTCAGGTGACAGTTCGCCGGCGGGATGGGTCAGACTATGACAGCAGCCAACAACCACACAGTGAGCGGACACTGCGACCCGGAGTGTTGGTGTGGCGGCAGTTCCAGTGCTGCAGTCCTGCCACCCCAGATAACCGTAGTGCGCGCAATAAGCGGGCTGAGTTAGTGGCCAGGGTCGTAGCTAGCGGGGGGAGGGGACCGGGTGATGGGGAGCGGGAGAAGGTGAGAGGGGAGGTGAGGTGAGGGGGAAAGTGGGAAGTTCCCCCTATCCAACCAGTAATAAAAACAGTATGTAACCTTAATGAAAAGCTGTAAATGGCACTTCAGAGCCTCTAGATTAAAAAGAAGTCATGAGGCGCCAGACCCCGATACCCCCGCCCACTCGTGCCTCGCGCCTTCAGCACTCGGTCATTCCAAGAATTGAACTGCCATCCTCAAACAAAAATTGCTAGCTACAGCTAAGATGACCCTACCAAACTCAACACTCACACCCGCCAAGGCACCATGAGACGCAGCGTCCGGCCACCCTCCACACACCCCACGTGACCTGGGCCGCCTTCAGGATGCGCCTCGGAGGGATCTCGAAGAAATTCTGGACTTTGCGCTCGTCTGAATGGCAAAAGCAGTCAGTTGCCTTGAAAATGGCCACCTCCATAGGGGGCAGCCATTTGCAATTGAAAAGAACAGGGGCCGTATGCATGACGTGGTGTTAGCGAGCCAAAACTGGTTTTGGCGGGGATTTCTAGGTTAGCGGCGAAAAGTCAGTACGCAAGTAGTGCAAACACACCGAGTGTAAGCTAACACCATGTCATGCATACGGGCCCTGCTCTGATTGGCTGAAACCACTGAATTTGGCGGCCATTTTTTAGGCACTTTTTGCCTCCTACCTGAAAAGCAAGACATCTCTGAGGCATCTCCGAGGGGTCTCTGAGGCATACCCTGATTGCAAATAGGCCTAAAAGACGTCGCAGAGCTGACTCGGGGTCGAGTCGGAGGCGTACCCTGAATGCGGCCCTGGTCAGAGGCGACCAGGCACCCGGATATAGGTCAACAACGCAGCGGGCATCACTAGGGTGCCAGTGAAGATATGTGTTGCACTGTGTAGCATAACCGTTGGTGTCACTCAGTCACGGAGGCGGCCAGCCAAGGAGATCAGCCGGAATAGGGCGGTTGGCAGGTGGGGACTGCTGGGCAGTTTCAAAATAATGTCGGAATATGGCTTAAATAGTCACCCGGCCAGCTGTCTCATACACTGCCCCCCCCCCCCCCACCACACACACACAAACGAAAAGCCACACCCACTACACACACAATCCATAAAAACACGTCACGAAAAAAAACACACAAAAAAACGACAACAACTAATACACACCAAAACACACGAAGTGACAGCATAATCAGCAGGAATGCTTCCACTAATTTACATGACGGCGAAAATACGGTCAGTTGACCTGTTAAATTAAGGCACTGTTGTCAGGTGTAGTCCTGTGAGGGGTGGGGTTGTGGGTGGTGGCGGGGGTAACTCCCCAACGCTCTGTGAGACATCAGTGACCTGCCCAGGATGAGTCAATATGCTACTGTTTATGACTGTACTGTGTTCACGACTAATTGAAAAATCGAATCTGGTGTCGTCAGTCAGTAGCGTTAAAGTGGAGCCGAGTTTCGTCAATGTGTGCACTGGTGGATCGGCTAATTACACACCAGCAATAATTGACCTACACAGAACCTGTGACTTTCACTAAAGCCGAATCCAACGTCAAACTGCCCGGATGACTGATTAACCCTGGTTTGCCGACTCGGGCACTTAGTGACTACAAATACTATACTCACCCTGCGCAAACACTCGTTACACAGAGGGGGACACACCGACACGACACCTGGCGTCATAGTCACCACTGAGACCCAGCTGTGAGAGCAGGACAACTTGGGTAAACGTGGGTGGTGACGGGTCAACCACAACTGATCAAATAGATGCACTTGCTTTCTAACCATGGCTTAGTTAAGGAGGACTTCTGTATAGCTATTCAGCAGAGTTGTTAATAAAATCTTTTATCAAACATTTTACAAACCTATGATTTAGATACTCGTCTGGTGTCGTTATCACTACGCCCTCCTCTGCTGCCAACTATACAGATAAGCGACACATCGCTCACTTTGCGTTTACTCGTGTTTAAATACACATACTACTACACACGTGACTTGAACACCACGCCAAACGCTGCTCTACAAGAAGGGTTGCTCTGTACGAATTCATTCCCACAAAATCTATCAAACACGTCTACACAAAAAGGCAAGTTCTGCACGCGCACACACCGATTTAAAAGCTGAAGCTGATAAAGCTACCAAGTTATCTACTTACCCTCTTTCATTTTAAGAGGAAAAAATACAACACACGAAATAACGATGGTTATATAAATGACACAACAACTGTCTTATATGCCATGTGATAACAACTATAAACATATCTGGCTCAGGGTTCTAATTATTAAACAACTAAATGTTAGATGACTCATACAAGACTGGGAGCAGAGGCCGGAAGTGTCCTCCGGGTAATGATGGCCCTAAGGCGGAAGTCCTGCAGGAAGAAGCCCGCTTCCTTCCGGTTGACTCTGAACCCAGCTCGGTCTTACACCAGGTATTTTTGTTTTTACCAAAAGAAATGCACCATCAGAAATCTAAAGGCTGTATCTCCTTTTGAGTGAAATGACATTACATTTATTTAGTTTTCCCCCTTTTCTTGGGTTGTTAGATAACTTGTCTGACCGAGACCCTTACACGACGCTGTGTGAAGTAAACAATGCCTTTACATCTGTTTAACCGAGGATATTGTGAAGGCTAGAACTAGAAGGAAATGACGCTGCGTGTGTTTACAGGTCAACATTTGATTCTCTATTATGTTAAATGGGCTCACTTTTATAAATAGCCATTTATGTTATTTTATTGTTATTTTCAATAGTTAATTTCACTTTAGGTGGTTGGACAGATAATCGTTGGGGAAAAAACTATGCTAAGGTAACGCCCTGTGTTATGCTTTACTTTTCTGTATTTTCTGTATTTAATGAAATCTCGTATTATACATATACCATTCTCTTTTCTTTATTAGTTTCTCTGGGCCTGACTGAACCATGTGCTCGCCACCAGGTGCCTCACGCCGCCCAACTGACGGCCCGTGCCCGGGTGCGGCCCGGTGGCGCTGTGACTGCGTCACGTGACGCACCAGGTTCGGTCTACGCTGGCTCCGCGCATGTGCACATGTAACAACTAACGTGGGAAATGTTAGCAACGAGTCTCTGTTGTGCTGTTACCTCTCAAACAATGTGTAGGGAGTGTTACTGGTTTGTGAGATAAATCCGCACAATGCACCGTGTTCAATGTCGCCAATGTTGAGCTTTGCAGTCGTGATTGGCAGGCACAAATCAGTCACAAATCAGGCACACATCAGGCACAAATCAGGCAGGAAACCGAGCGGACTATGTTGACATTAAAGCTGCATAGTCCGATGAAGCATTACATTTTCAAAACCAAAACAGTTATCTAGATTTGACTCCACGTATCTAACGTGGATACTGATGCAGTTATTAAGCATTTGTTGCCACATGGAAGGGAATACTTAACACATTAATAGAACCTTTTAGTGCACAAGCCTATGGTGTCAGAGTTTTGGTCTGCTACCCAGAACTAATCTTACATGTTTACAGTTCAAATATCTCAAAGGTTAGGCATTTAAAATAATAGTTACTTCAAACTAAAGTCAGGAGGATTATCGTAATCAATTCAATGTATTGATCTCAGAAAAATGAACGAAACTCAAAACCATCTGACTATGCAAGTTTAAAGCTGCATAGTCCGATGAAGCATGCAATTTTCAAAACCAAAATAAGTATCTCAATTTGATTCTACATATCTAACTTGAATACTAGCGCACTTGTTAAACATGTGTCACCATATAGAAGGGAATACTGAGGCAATTTAATAGAACCTATTACTGCAGAAACCTATGGTGTCAGAGTTTTGGCAAGCTTGCCAAAACTAATTTTGCTTCTTTGTAGTTCAAATATCTCAAAGGTTAGCTATTTAAAATAAAAGTTACTTCAAGTGAAAGTAGGGTAGATTATAACTATCACCCTCATATGTTTATCTCAGAAAATGACAGAAACTCAAAACCCATCGGACTATGCAACTTTAAGAGAGGCTCAGTTGCACAACCATGCAGACATGGACGCGCCGTGAAGAGGACGTTGCCACATCGCCGTGAATATCGTGGCGGTCACGTGGGTGGTTCTGAGGTAAAGATGACAGTGTGAGAGTAGTGTAACTCACCCCGGGCCTTGATGTGCGTTCTGTCCACCCGCCCGCCGTGCAGCAGGCACGCCTGCACCTGGGCACGCAGCTCGGGGCTGAGCGCCTGCAGCAGAGTAGCACGGGGGTGCAGGTAGTCTCCAACTGTAGGCGAGCAACAGGTCCGTTAGCAGCGCGCCCTACACCAGTTTGTGTATATTTATGTGCATATATACTTCTTAACGAGAGATTCTTTTATAATATAATAACTGAACTCTAAACATAATTGCCATTAATACATCCAAGATGGATTGACGACTTGTTTGTGACCTGGCCGTATTGGGCTGGACTGCGGGAGGTAGTAAGAAGAGGAACTGACACCAGGGCCGCATTCAAGGTGCGCCTCGGAGAAATTCCGGATGACACTCTAGCGATATAGTGATATAGCGAATGGTAGACAGGAAGTGTGAACACTTATTTGTCTCTCACTTTTGCTTGAGTGCAAGTAAATAAGCAACACAAGGAATAATTAGTAGCATGTGGTGAATATGGGGTCAAATTTCCCTGGATCATCAGCCCATGCCTTTTCTAATCTGTTCTTGAATAAATTTATTGACTCGGCATCAATAACATTTTGTGGGAGACTGTTCCATATATTTATAATCCTGTTTGAGAAACTGTGTTACCTTAACTTTGAAATGGCTCTGGGTTTTACTAGTTTGAGAGTCGTCTGCATGGCATACAGCTATCGGTTGCCTTGAAAATAGCGGCCTCCCTAGGGCGCAGCCATTTGCAATTTAAAGAACAGCTCTGATTGGCTGAAACCACTGACATGCACGGCCATTTTGGAGGCGCTTTTTGCCTCCTAGTTCTACGTGAAAAGCATGACGTCTCAGAGTCGACTCTGAGGTGTACCCTGAATGCAGCACAGGTGGCGGAGGAGTGGACTAATGCTACAGTACCGGACAACTATTGTTTGTATTCTCCTACTGGATTACACGGTATGCCCGGCAGTCAGCACCCAAACACTAACACACGGACGTACTGATCAAGTCGCTCTTCTCAAAGCCGCCGGTCGAGATGCAGCCCCCAGCGGGTGCCTTGGCCGGGCGGAGGAGGCCGGGGTGCCCGCCCGTCTTGCCTGCTTGTTTCCGGTGGCGGTAGCAGCGGACTGCGATGAGCACGACGACGCAGACGAGGATGGGAATGCCTGCAGCCAGCACCCCGATGATGGCGTAGCGGACCTGTTCAACAAGCGCACGGAGCATCTCACTTTTCACTTCTCGTCTCACATCTCACACCCTACATCTCACTTCTCACATCTCACACCCTACATCTCACTTCTCACATCTCACACCCTACATCTCACTTCTCACATCTCACACCCTACATCTCACTTCTCACATCTCACTTCTCACTTCTCATCTCACATCTCACACCCTACACCTCACTTCTCACATCTCATACCCTACATCTCACTTCTCACATCTCACACCCTACATCTCACTTCTCACATCTCACTTCTCACTTCTCGTCTCACATCTCACACCCTACATCTCACTTCTCACATCTCACACCCTACATCTCACTTCTCACATCTCACACCCTACATCTCACTTCTCACATCCCACACCCTACATCTCACTTCTCACATCTCACTTCTCACTTCTTGTCTCACATCTCACACCCTACATCTCACTTCTCACATCTCACACCCTACATCTCACTTCTCACATCTCACTTCTCACTTCTCATCTCACATCTCACACCCTACATCTCACTTTCACACTCTCACCCTACATCTCACTTCTCACATCTCACACCCTACATCTCACTTCTCACATCTCACTTCTCACTTCTCGTCTCACATCTCACACCCTACATCTCACTTCTCACATCTCACACCCTACATCTCACATCTCACATCTCACTTCGTCTCACATCTCACACCTACATCTCACATCTCACTTCTCACTTCTCGTCTCACATCTCACACCCTACATCTCACTTCTCACATCTCACACCCTACATCTCACTTCTCACTTCTCGTCTCACACCCTACATCTCACTTCTCACATCTCACACCCTACATCTCACTTCTCACATCTCACTTCTCACATCTCACTTCTCACTCACACCCTACATCTCACTTCTCACATTCACACCCTACACTCACTTCTCACATCTCACACCTACATCTCACTTCTCACATCTCACACCCTACATCTCACTTCTCACATCTCACTTCTCACTTCTCGTCTCACATCTCACACCCTAGATCTCACTTCTCACATCTCATACCCTACATCTCACTTCTCACATCTCACACCCTACATCTCACTTCTCACATCTCACTTCTCGTCTCACACCCTACACCCTCTCACATCACACCCTACATCTCACTTCTCACATCTCACACCTACATCTCACTCTCACATCTCACTTCTCACTCCCACATCCACACCTACACTTCTCACATCTCACACCCTACATCTCACTTCTCACATCTCACACCCTACATCTCACTTCTCACACCCTACATCTCACTTCTCACTTCTCGTCTCACACCCTACATCTCACTTCCCACATCTAACTTCCCACATCTAACATCTCACATCCCACATCTCACACCCCACATCCCGTTTCTGGCACTTCAGTCCGCAGGCCTTCTCACTGCGGCCGTCACACTGCGGCCGTCACACTGCGGCCGTCTCACTGCAGCCGTCTCACGGCGGCCGTCTCACTGCGGCCGTCTCACTGCGGTCGTCTCACTGCGGCCGTCTCACTGCGGCCGTCTCACTGCGGCGGTGGGCATGCTTGGCGTTACATTCTACCAGTTTGTACGTGAGTACCTGTAAGTTCCTACAGTGGCTGGCCGTGTAGTTCAATTACGGGCAGCAAGGGGTGATCGCCGTGGGAAATATTAACATCCCAAGCAATTATTACATTTATAAACTAATTAGCGATTGTCCCCAGATAAACTGGATTATGGATTGTGTGAAACCCTGAAAGTTCTGAAACACCCCCTGTATACATGTATAGGTAGACATTATTCGACATACCTTGGTGTTGTTCCACGAGTCCAGATCGTAGTGAACGTACCCCACCACGTACTCCAAGTTGCCCACGCGCACCTGAAAGAAAAGTAGCGCTTAACACCTCAATGTTGGCTCAAATCCATAACATAAATTTGACACTACCTCATACCAGAGGGACAGACGACGAACAGCCCACCTCAGCACCGCACGCATGTCAGACGCATGCGCGTTGAGTTCACCCGATGCTCTTATACAAAAAAAAGGGTTGTAATTGTCTACGGCAGGATTGGTTGGTTGTTGGAGTTTTACATCCGAGCAACATCTAAGGTCATATCAGGACGGCCCACAGCAGGAAGACCAGTATTTCGACGCTGAGAACGCCTGGTACGTACAAGAAGACAGCGACTCACCACCATGGCGGGGCGGCCGTCGCGCTGCCTGCCACCAGGGGGCGGGGCGGGTGGGGAGCCGGGCGGGGTGCAGCGGAGGGAGGCGGGCGTCACGACGAGCTGCTCGCACGGCACGTCGCCTATCGTGACGGAGTACTCGGCAGCAGGCACGGCGCTCAGCAGGTCCGAGCCCTGCAAGGGACGGGCGGGGGTCAGCACAGCGCAGGGTAGTCTTAACATGGATGTTCTATATCGCAACAAGACATTCATAAACTGTACTGCACTTAGAACAACGAATGGTCCGCTGTTGGCACACACAGCGATACTCCATTTCAGGGCGACTAAATCTAGTGCGCTTTGTTTAATTCTTTTGTTGGAACCATTGTGGTGTTCTCTGTGGCGGAGTGGTTAGAGTGTCTGACTTTTTTCTAGGTCAGACTCCTAATCTGAGGGTCGGCGGTTCGATTCCCCGTGCCCCCAGCTCTGCCAATTTGGATTTCCACCGCTGTGTATAACTTACAGCGTCATCAAAGGCCGGTTGCTCTCATACCATGTCTATGTGGTGTGGGAGGTTAAAAATCCCTTGGGTCGGTAAAAGTGTAGGCTCGGGCTTTCTATCGACCAGCAGTGGAATGAGGAAGACCAGTCGTCTATGACTGAAATTTCCCCTGCTTAAACAACTAATGGACCCCAAAAAAAAAAAAAAAATTGTGGTTGGTGGCATTATGCTACGGAAGACGACAGTGGTGAGAGTTGTCTAGTCTAATTTAATATTCTAAATATGACAACAAATTATTACAATGGCCTCGTCCACATTGCTCATTGGGATTTCATGTCCTGATAACATCAAAGGGGTAACGAAGGAAGGCGACTTTATAGTGCCGCGTACCGGGATACTAAACAACCGGCACCATGACCCAGTCTACCAATCAGTCATATTATCCTGATACTGAACTCGCCATTCCTTGCCCAATCCCATTAATATCGAGCCAGGCTCGATAGCGACAAGTATAAAATGGAAGTCATTGGTCTGACCCGGCCAGGGGTTGAACCCACGACCTCCCACACCGAAGGGTAACGCTCCCCTTGATACACCATCCCGCCTGGGCGTCACCATAGTGACAGGAGCCTGTGTATACACGCACCTGAAGGCTAACCTCAACTCGGGCAATGCGCAATAACCACCAATAACTGAATAACACACACATCGGGGTGATACTCACGTGGACAATAATCACGTTGTCAAAGTCGGGCCAGGCAGGTCGGTAGTTCTTGAACTTCTCGGGAAACTGTTCGACCATGGGGTTTTGGTAAATCTGCCAGGTATCGAACTTCTGACTAAACACCAGCCCGTCCATCTTGAGACCTTTACCAAAGCAAATTCACCATCACCCAAAACCATTAAAATCGGCAACTTTTGGAAAACAAATTGACACATACAAGTATTTCACTAGGAAATACACTTTTAAAAATGCTTTTAATAAAGGTATGGCTTGTATTTTATTATGCTTCGGTTATTTTTACAACTTCATTTGTGTTTTAGCTTTTGTTTGCGAGCATTAGTCAACACATTTGAATCTATCATTGCAGTTCCGATGTCATTCTCCACTCCATTCATCAAGTAGGCCTACCCATCCAGCTTGTGACTCAGTTGGGACAAGTAGCTCAGGTAGCGCTAACTTATTCTGAAAGAAGTACCAGGTGAATAGTACAGTACTGTAAGCAGAGGGAGATGCACTGCCCCGAACTGTACACGTGAATGCTATATTCCTTCTTGGTGGTGTAATAAAGGAGAGTTACGTGCATTAACATGCCTGCTCTTTTCACTTTGTTTAATAGCAGACTGTATGCCAACATACATAGGGCCATTACGTGCGGTGTATAGGGACCGATATGTCATCTACACTATACATGTATATAATACCAGCAACATAGATACTGTAATGGCCCACAAACAAAACAATCGATATTACAGTAACACCAACTCCAGTGACTTGTTCCCCATGATTACACCATTACCGTGAACATGTTAAGCCCAAGTCACACCTACCCGGACGAGCCCCGGATTTTTAGCCGGACCACACCCGGACCACTCCCCGGACAGCCCCGGATAAAATCGCTATTTTTGCCTCGCTCTCACACCTACCCGGATGAGCCACGGACTACAAGCCCAGATCACCCCGGATGAGCCCCAGACTACCCGGATGAGCCCCAGACAACCCCCGGACAACCCCCGGACAACCCCCGGATGATAGCCTGAAATGCGGGACTCATCCTGAGGTAGTCTGTGAGTAATACATTTTCATCCATGGCTATCCATGGTGATCCGTGGTTAATCTGTGGTCATCCGGCCTGTCCAGGTCTTATCCGGGTAGTCCAGGAGTGGTCCGTGGCTGTGTCGGGGTTAGTCCGGGCTAAACCGGGCTAGTCCGAGCTAAACTGTGGCTAAAACGTGGCTCTTCCGGTTTAAAAATGACCCGGACTGCCCCGGACAGGACACAGATTACCCCCAGACCACCAACGGACTACCCGGACGACCCCCGGATTACACCCAGATGATGCCCGGATCGCCCCGGATGTCTTAAACATTTTAAAACATCCGGAACCGGATGAGGTCGGACCAGCCAAGGATCACCAAGGACCACCAATGACCAGCCATGGATGAGCCACGGATCGCCATGGATCACCACAGACCACGCCGGATCACAGGTTGGGGCTCGTCCGGTCCCTGATCCGGGTAGGTGTGACCTAGGGTTAAGACTAGTTATCACCAGACTAATGTTGACGCTCGCACTACTGTAACAAGCATCCAGCTACAGTCGAGCACTATCGCAGTATTCACTGAAGCCGGACTGCACTCGTGTCGGCTGTACTTGTCATTGTCATTGTCACTGTAATCACATTATTATATGCACACGGTGGAAACGGCTGACTGCGCATGTCCGAAAGCCGAGTGCCACGACGCTAACACGAATCTTACGACATGGCAATTAAGAAGATTAAATATTCACCAAGAAATATTTAGAAGAACAAATATTTACTACAACCGTAAGATGTTATCTGTGAATACTTGAACCGTTGGTCTCACCTGCGTACAGCATCAACCCGGGCGCGTCCAACAAACTTCCGACAGATGGCGCCGTCTCGCGACTGTGGCGCCGCCTGTACTCCGCCCCTGACGCTGGCTCCACCTCGAGGCGACGGCGGCCATTACCGGAAGTGGCGTTTTGCAGCGCTTCCGGTGTGAGAACAACTCTAGGTGCAGGGCAGATGACGAGCGTTTCGTTGATCATGGTGCATCTCTGTGTGAAATGAGGGTTTAAGTCATGTACTAATAATATCTTCCGAGTGGCACGATTTGCCCTGACAGCCATTGTTAGGGATATTTTAGCTACACTTTCCATTCTTCATCCAAGTCTCTTCTTTCCAGTAACTTTTCTGCCTCGTCTTTAGAAAACATGATAAATCCTCACCACCTTAGAATTGACCTACCTTTTCCGAGAGTGGCTCCAGCGCTGGGCTATGTTACATTCAGAGGAATAACTCGGCGAATATGGCAATTAAAATGCCAGGAATCACAACTTACTGAAGCAAAGATTGCAGAACTGCCGTTGAATATTGCTAAAATGTCCATCATGACGTTAGCAATGACGTCAAAGTGTTGGCCCGTCACAGTTATGTTGGTGCCTCCACTGCAAAGACAAGTTCGCGTTCAATCAATGACCGCCATTACTCCAACACAAAGCCGGCTACATTTACTCTAGTCGAACCTTTCAGGAGCCTTCAATTTAGATTAATCACAACTATGACTTATCAGCATTATTTTCCAACCGATAATCTTTATAATTTTTTACATATTCATAAACAAATGGGGCTCATATGAAGTTGGGTAGAAACACAGAAGTGATTTGCCGCGTATACTGGGGTGTATAGTACCTGAAATTCCAGGGGGAGTGCCGTTGCTGCTGTGGGGTTAGTTTTATGTCGCCTGAGTTCTGACTTTAATTGCAGGATGTCGTGTGCTAGCAGTGACCATTATCACTAACATCAGTCATTGTGAAATGAATACCGACTTGTGTACTAACAACCCACACAACATGTGGTTACACCCCATCCCGCTCCACCCTGCTTCGATCCCACCCCGACCCCACCCCGACCCCACTCCGACCCGCCCCGACCCATCCCGATCCCACCTCGACCCGCCCCAATCCCACCTCGACTCGCCCCGATCCCACCCGACCCACCACGATCCCACCTCGACCCACCCCAATCCCACCTCGACTCGCCCCAATCCCACCCCGACCCATCCCAATCACACCTCGACCCGCCCCAATCCCACCTCGACTCGCCCCAATCCCACTCTGACCCGCCCCGATCCCACCTCGACCTGCCCCAATCCCACCTCGACTTGCCCCAATCCCACCGACCCCCCAATCCCACCTCGACCCACCCCAATCCCACCTCGACTCGCCCCAATCCCACCCCGACCCGCCCACAATCCACCCTGACCGCCCCAATCCCACTCCGACCAGCCGAAAATCCTGCCCCCTCCCCACCCTCCCCACCCCTCCCCACCACCCGTCCCGCCCCGCTGTTTGTGTGAGGGGAGCCGGCCGCACCCTAAGAATGACTTGCGGGGGTTCATGGCGGTGATGACGGGGTCCCGGCGGTAGGTGAAGGCGCCGCGCTCCTCCAGCTCGCAGCCCGTCTGCAGCACCCTGATACGCAGGCGCAGGAACGACCCGCGAACATTGGTGCCTTGTGCAGAGGCCGTCAGGCAGTGGATGAAGGACGAGTTGCTGCAACAACCACAACAGGGGCATTAGCACTGTACCTGGACAATCAGTGTATCCGGCAAATCATTATGGGCGGAAAGAGATAGTGTATCTAACAATATATACTGGAAATGACACAATGTATCCAATAAACCACCCTTTCTGACAAAACACAGCGTTTCCCCACTCCACAACCGACATATCTATTACAGAAGGGCCTTTCACCTATTTCCCACAGACCAAAGCACCATGGGTATCGAACCGCCTTAATTTTCTATGCAACACACCTATGGAATAAACCATCTCTTAGCATATCCTCAAACCATCACGGTTTCAACTTCTGCAAAATCCCCAAGCACCATATATATCATTGACTCCGGCTGTAGCCCCGGGAGATCCGGAAATAGTCCTCTTTGATCCAATAGATCCGCACTATGCAATTGAAAAGGAGTTCTTTTATCCAACACACCAGTGTGTCTGACAAGATACCGTATTGGACACAACATGTAGTCTATAAAACACAAAGCATCCTATAAAACAAATTGTATCCATACTTTATGTAGCTACATTATATCTGACAACACCATACATCTGACAGAACACATTGCAGTCAGTTTACGCTCTTCGGATCCCGTTTAATCTGTAAATCTCACTATCCAACAAAAACATTAATGGAACAGAATTCCGTCGACTCCTTTGATCCTCTTATCCTCACAATTGCTTATCTGACAAAATCACTATCCGATAATCTCACTTATCTGACAATCGCACTTATCCGACAAGCTCACTTATCCGATAATCTCACTTACCCGACAATCTCACTTATCTGACAATCTAACTTATCCGACAATCTCACTTATCTGACAATCTCACCAACATCTCTTTTATCCGACAATCTCACATATCTGACATTCTAACTATCCGACAATCTCACTTAGCCGAAATCTTACTTAGCCGACAATCTCACTTAGCCGACAATCTCACTTAGCCGACAATCTCACTTAGCCGACAATCTTACTTAGCCGACAATCTCACTTAGCCGACAATCTCACTTAGCCGACAATCTCACTTAGCCGACATTGGGTGCTGGGAACAAAGTAATCTGGATTAACAAGGGTTGACTATCCAACAAAATGCATTCCACGCCACAACACACATCAAAATCAATTCTTTATGCACGTGTTCATGACATTCTTTAAGTAGACACCACACCAGTTTCACCCCTCACATCAATAGCTTTCTTGATAAAGGTATTTGAATGTGCCATATCGAAATCATGAAACTGATTTGGTGCTAAAATAGACAGAGTTACTTCAATATTCTCAGACTAATTGTGCAGGCCCCCGGTACATATTTTCTGCCTGTGCCGGTGTGGCCGTCTCAGCTGCCACAAGGCTGATATGCCAAATGTCGCTTCTGCGCATGCGTCAGAATCCAACAGCGTCGTCTAAACTGGGCCAGTCTCAAAGGCCGTAATCTCTGTTTTTAATACTTTCAGCGTAAATTGCTCTTAGGTTACATTAAATACTTCAGATCTTCCTCTTCAATCGCGCATTAAGATATTTTTAATCGATCCAATGAAAGCTTTTAAACTTATTTTACAAAAATAAATGCCCCACATAGACATAGCATTGCCGTATTTTACCACCCGCGAAGGGTAAACACTGCAGCAATGCTATGTCTATGCAGAGCATTTATTTTAGCAAAATTAAATTAAAAGCTTTCACTGAGTCGATTAAAAATATATTAATGCGCAATTGAAGAGGAAGATCTGAAGTATTTAATTTAACTTAAGGGTAATTTTCTCTGAAAGTATTAAAAACAGAGATAATAGTGAAAGTTGGGCATGGCAAATCAGCCTTGTGGCAGCTGAGACGGCCACACCGGTTCAAACTGAAAACGCCCCTTCCTTATTGCCCCTTAAAACAATATTTTGATTTGTAATATTTGTAGGCTCACTTTTCAGTTATTGCTTTTGATTTGTTGCTTTTTAGCTTGTATTATTGTGAAACATGACCTCCCATCGACCTGAATTTTACTTTGTAATTAAGCAGTGTGAAACATAACCCCCCAGCGGCCTGAATATTACTTTGTAATTATAGTTAAGCAGTGTGAAACATGACCTCCCATCGACCTGAATATTACTTCGTAGTTAAGCAGTGTGAAACATGACCCCCATCGACCTGAACATGACATTATAGTTAAGCACTGTGAAACATGACCTTCCATTGACCTGCATATTACTTTGTAGCTAAGCAGTGTGAAACATGACCTCCCATCGACCTGCATATTACTTTGTAGTTAAGCAGTGTGAAACATGACCCCCATCGACCTGAACATGACATTATAGTTAAGCCCTGTGAAACATGACCTTCCATTGACCTGCATATTACTTTGTAGCTAAGCAGTGTGAAACATGACCTCCCATCGACCTGAATATTACTTTGTAGTTAAGCAGTGTGAAACATGACCCCCATCGACCTGAATATTACATTATAGTTAAGCCCTGTGAAACATGACCCCCCATTGACCTGCATATTACTTTGTAGCTAAGCAGTGTGAAACATGACCTCCCATCGACCTGAATATTACTTCGTAGTTAAGCAGTGTGAAACATGACCCCCATCGACCTGAACATGACATTATAGTTAAGCCCTGTGAAACATGACCTTCCATTGACCTGAATATTACTTTGTAGCTAAGCAGTGTGAAACATGACCTTCCATTGACCTGAATATTACTTTGTAGCTAAGCAGTGTGAAACATGACCCCCCATCGACCTGAATATTACTTTGTAGTTAAGCAGTGTGAAACATGACCAGTTACCTACATGAATACTATATTGTAGGTAAGCACTGTGAAACATGACCTTCCATTGACCTGAATATTACTTTGTAGCTAAGCAGTGTGAAACATGACCCCCATCGACCTGAATATTACTTGTAGTTAAGCAGTGTGAAACATGACCAACCTACATGAATTATAGTTAAGCACTGTGAAACATGACCTTCCATTGACCAAACTTGTAGCTAAGCAGTGTAAAGATGACCCCCCATCGACCTGAATATTACTTTGTAGTTAAGCAGTGTGAAACATGACCAGTTACCTACATGAATACTATATTGTAGGTAAGCACTGTGAAACATGACCTTCCATTGACCTGAATATTACTTTGTAGCTAAGCAGTGTGAAACATGACCCCCCATTGACCTGAATATTACTTTGTAGCTAAGCAGTGTGAAACATGACCAGTTACCTACATGAATACTATATTGTAGGTAAGCACTGTGAAACATGACCTCCATACCTGAATATACTTGTAGCTAAGCACTGTGAAACATGACCCCCCATTGACCTGAATATTACTTTGTAGCTAAGCAGTGTGAAACATGACCCTCCATCGACCTGAAGCGGTGTGAAACATGAACCCCCCCCCACCATCGACCTGAACCTTACTTTGTAGTTAAGCTTTGTTTGTTTGTTGTTTTACGTCCTAACAACATCTAAGGTCATATCATGACGGGTACCGACTTGTGACAGTGCGCACTCATGTTGACTTTATAGTGCTGCCCCACTGGAAGACCAGGCCGCCAGCACCATGACCTGATATCCCACTCAGTCACATTATCCTGACACTGAGCCAACCAGTCCTTGCCCTGTCCTAATAATGCCGAGTGTCAGGCTAGGAAGCAACAAGTATCAATTTTTAAGTGATTGGTTTGACTCGACCAGGGTTCGAACCGATGACCCCAAGATCTACCAACACGGGAGACGATTCTCTAACTCATTCAGCCATCCCGTCTGGTCATAGTTAAGCAGTGTGAAACATGACCTCCCATCGACCTGAATATTACTTCATAGCTAAGCAGTGTGAAACATGACCCCCATCGACCTGAACATTATGTTATAGTTAAGCACTGTGAAACATGACCTTCCATTGACCTGAATATTACTTTGTAGCTAAGCCGTATGAAACATGACCCCCCATCGACCTGAATATTACTTTGTAGTTAAGCAGTGTGAAACATGACCTGTCATCTACATGAATACTATATTGTAGGTAAGCATTGTGAAACATGCCCTTCCATCGACCTGAATATTACTTTGCAGTTAAGCAGTGTGAAACATGACGTGCCATCTACGTGAGTATTACTTTCTAGGTAAGCACTGTGAAGCATGCCCTGCTATTTACCTGAATATTACTGTGCAGGTAAACACGGTGAACTTGACTTCCAAGTGTTCCGTGTTCACGGGGAAGCCGTGCCCCCAGATCATGACGTCAGTGCCGCCAGTCAAGGGCCCCACCTGAGGGCAGAAGGCGTACAGACCCAGGGTACACCAGCTGGGGCTCACCTTGGTCTGGGAGAGGAGGAAACGGGTGTTACACAGCGAGCACAGCGAATACACAGCGAACACAGCGAATACACAGCAAGCACAGCGAATATACAGTGAGCACAGTGAACGCACAGTGAGCAGAACGAATACACAGTGAACACTGAGCACAGTGAGGACAACGAATACACAGTGAGCACAGCAAATAGACAGTGGGCACAGCAAATAGACAGTGGGCACAGTGAATAGACAGTGGGTACAGTGAATACACAGTGAGCATAGCGAAAATTCAGTGAACAGCACAGTGAATACACAGTGAACACAGCGAATACACAGTGATCACATCGAATACACAGTGATCACAGTGAATACACAGTGAGCACAGCGAATACACAGTGAACAGCACACTGAGCACAGTGAGGACAACGAATACACAGTGAGCATAGTGAATACTCAGTGAGCACTGCGAATACACAGTGAACAGCACAGTGACCACAGCGAGCACACGTCGATCACAACTAATACACAGTGAGCATAGTGAATACACAGTGAGCACAGCGAATAGACAGTGAGCACAGTGAACGCACAATGAGCACAGTGAATACACTGAGAAGGGAACACAATGAACCTCATGTGGCATTTTGGGGGTTTTGTTATTTATTCATTTATTTATTTATACACGTCTATATATGCATTATAATGCTATCATGAATATGTTGTTTTGGAAATGACCACAAATATTAAAGTTGCATATTCTGATGGCTTTGAGTTTCTGCAATTTATAAAAGATGAATATTTTAATTTATTGCTATAATTGACCATACTTTAGTTTGAAGTAAATTTGATTCTGAATGGTTAACCTTGGAGATATTTAAAGTGAAAACAAACCAAATTAATTTGGCATGCTTGTCCAAATTCGGACACCATAGGCTTCAGCATTAGCAGTGTCTATTAAATTGAATGTGTGTGCCTTTCTATGCAGCAACAAATGCTTAATAAGTGAATTAGCATTTAAGTTCAATATGCTTGTTTGTTTTTTTTGGTGTTTTTTTTGTGACAAGGTATTTACCCTTCCCATAACGTATAAGCCCATGCGAGGGCGCTTGTTTTCAATGCTGGACAGCTGTGATGTTGTTTTTGTCCTGATCCTTGGCCCAGAGGTGTTTATCTGTATCGGCTCAGGCCAGTCTCTCGTGGCTTTGAGTGTTAGTAATAATTTATGTTAGTTTTTTTGGTATTTTTTCCAGAATCTTTGTCTAGTTTGAGTATGATACCTTAGCCTACTATGTACATCTACTTGGGTGTCATGTAGGCTTGTGGGGGAGGATCAAATCTAGGTAAGTGTTCTGGTTTTGTGCAATTTTATGCTTTCATCGGACTCTGCAATTTGAACACTAATAACTAAATCACGCATGCGCATGCGCAAGTGAGCACTCACATCGACCCGGGTGTTGTTGTGTCCTGGTGCGGCACTTCCCCATTTACACTCGCTGTACATCTGTGGAGAGAGCGGCATTACTTATGGGGCATTAATGCAGGGGTGGCATTCCCTGCCACTCACGGAGAGCACCTCTCAGTACTTCCTACATGTAGAGTACATGGTAATAATCTTGTAGATTTAATACAGTTATCTTAATAACAGAAGCCATGATCAGGCATTGAAATAGTTACACTTTGATATCCAACCCTGTAAACAAAAGGTTGAAGGATACAGAAATTTAATCTACCAGAAAAAGAACTGTAATGGGGGGTGCTTTGATATCAGACATTTTCAAGAAGACAGTGCCCTACTTGCTTCCTTTGGCAACCCAACAAGGAAAGTTTGTTTTATTTAGCGATGCCTCTAGAACACATTGATTTTTATCATCGGCTATTGGACATCAAACATTTGGTCATTCTGACACATTTCTTTAGAAGAAACCTGCTGCTGCCACATAAGCTACTCTTTCCAATAAGCAGCAAGGGGTCTTTTATATGCACTTTCCCACAGACAGGACATCACACACCACAGCCTTTGATGAACCAGTTGTGGACCACTGGTTGGAACGGAAAATAGCCTAAACTGCAAATGTGTCTACTGAGCAGGATCGATCAGATGACCGACACCTTCACAGGTGGACACGCTACTGCCTGAGCTACGTCCCGCTCCCCTCCTTCGGCAACCCAATGCGGGGCTTGTCACACAAAAGGGACAGTTTCCATATACCTTCCGATGAACCAGACTGGTGATGTGGGATTTCTGGATGCCTGTCTGGTGGCAGATCACTCGTGTGTTCTAGTGCCTTACAAACAGCTTTGGGGCTGTTACAAAGTAGTTAGTCAAATATCCAACTACAATTACCCAACGCCCGACTGAAATCTAACAAAATTCGTGAACCCCTGAACACGTTATCTACCTTTTTACCGACCCCCTGGACTATACAGGACAATATTTGTGATAAAATATAAATAGAAACCGATTGAAATGACAGGTTTCACTCGACTCTGGGAAGTTGCAGCTTTGGGTGAGCAGGGCACTTCGAATGGTAAATTAATCTTTATAAGATCCACTAAGTGCAACACCAAAATAAATGTTGATGACATTGCAGATACAGAGAACTATAGAAGTCAAGTAAGTGCAATAACCAACTTTTGTAAAAGCCTGATTGCATGACGTTCTACTTGGAGGGGACTATTTTTCAAAGTTGACTCATCAGCCAACATTGGTACTCATGCCGGCTCACCTTGCGAGCTTCCCACGCAGGCTTCTTGGTGTAGCAATACTTGACCGCAGGTAAGCCGGTCGATGCGCATGTGCAGACTGCAGGTGCGCCTCGGGTGCTGCCCTCGTGCGGGCTCATGACGCACTCGTCACACGGCAAGTGGACGGGGTTACAGGCTGTGAACAGAGTGGGACAAATGTCGGCTGCTGTTTGGATGGAAGTCAGGGGGATTGAAAGGGTGGATGACGGGGGTGGGTAATGGGCGGGGGGGGGGGGTGGGGGGGGGGGGTGTTGTTGGGGGTGTTGGTGGTTGTTGTGTTTGTGGGTGTTTGGGGGGGGGGGGTGTTCTTTTTTGGGGGGAGGGGTTCTTTTCAAATATCAGAATATCTCGAATTGGTATTTCTAAGAGTTCACTTTGGTTCTGTCCGAACTAAAGATCGTACATCCGACTAAAGTCCCGGAAAGTCTCCGAGTATCGTTTGCACCAATCCATTAAGGAACGACTCCAGCATTTCCTGTCCACAGCAGACGACATTTACAGGCAGCAGACATGTCAGTGGTCAACAGGGAGACTGATGCGCTCTATTTTTTTCTGCACAATTCAACGACGGTAGAGAATGCTGCGATGTAAATACATTGGCGCGTATAAAATAGGTGAATTGCTCAATGTGACAGTAGTGTGAGGCTGACATTGTGGGGTGAGGCTGACACTAGGCACGACCTGAGGCGTGTATTCAGTGCACCCCGTTTACGTCAGTCATCTTACCCACACCTCCACCTCCACGCCACGATTAGTCGTATTGTCCGTTAACCTCATTTATCAAGTAGAGTCATTTCCAGGAGCGTCTTAAGCGAATAAATTATATGGTGTGAAAAAACGTCTTGTTTAATTAAGAGATAATGAGGGATAATGTACATACTTGTGGGTTCTTGTGTGCTTTGTGAGTTTACGGCCAGCATTCCACAACAGAGCCCGACGAACAGGGGGACCTGGAACAGATATAGGTAGATAATGAACACATGCTGAACACATGCCGAATATACATGCAATATAGAGGGGGTTATAGGTGCGGAATTTCCACATCTTGGCCGGACTCTCACCACGTGATCAGATCATTGTACACAACACACACAGGTGTCGTGCCATAAGTAACATGATGGCGTCAACGTGTCCTTCCGTGGTGAGTCACGTGATCAGGTCAGTGTACACAACACACACGGGTGTCATGCCATAAGTAACATGATGACGTCAACGTGTCCTTCCGTGGTGAGTCACGTGATCAGGTCAGTGTACACAACACACACGGGTGTGGTGCCATATAGTAATATGACGACATCAATGTAACCTTCGGTGGTGAGTCACGTGATCAGGTCAGTGTACACAACACACACGGGTGTGGTGCCATATAGTAATATGACGACGTCAATGTAACCTTCGGTGGTGAGTCAGGTGATCATGTCAATGTGGACCATACACACTGATGTGGTGCCATATAGTAACATGACGACGAACATATCACTGTGCAGAAGTGCGTGTTTGCACCTCCCACACCTAGCGGGTACCGGAAGGTGGGACACACACATATATTTGGCGTGGTACCAGTCAATGTTTACACTGATTCTTAAGTAGGGGAGATTTATTTATTTAAAAAAAAAGTTTTTTATTACATCTTATCAACATCATATTATATCATGGCAGGACAGCTACCTAATTGGGACAGTGCCCACATATAATGACTTTATAGTGCTGCCCCAGTGGGATGCCACATGATCAGCCCTTACCCCAATAACCCAATGAGTCACGTCATCCTCATACTGAGATGAGCAGTGATTATCATATCTTAGTAATGCAAAGCATCAGGCCAGAAACATATCGATGTTGTAAGTTTTCGGTTTGACTCGGCCGTGGATCGATCCCATGACCTCCAACCTGAGTCCTCTACCCAGTCGGCCATCGGTTCTATTCCGCATGCAATTTACATAGGAGGGGATCAGTGTGCGGTCACGCGTGTTCATAGACTACTATATGGACGAGGTTAATTAGCAGTATGCTGCCCCAAGTGTCAAGGGGGATTCTAAACAAAGTGCAAGAGGGCACTTCCTGTTGGGAAGGATGCGTTGAAGACAATGTTTCAGAGATTGAAGTCCATTATATGGCATAGAAAAGTCTGACCTTAATTCAGAACGGGTCTGACAAAAAGGTTGGTTTATGACAGGCGAGGCATGTGTACACACACCCCTGTGTTAGGTAACTATGGCAACACATGTCCATTGAGGCCGGGGTAGGGGTGCGTGTGTGGGAGGTGTGGCTCGGTGAGCGGGTGTGCGCATTGATTGATGTGTGAGTTTGGTTGAGATTCAGATGTTGATTTATCAGTTACCCAACGGGACGGACAAAGGCGTGTATATCACCGTCAGGGCAATGTGAACATTCCCCTCACTTCCCCATAGCACGCCCACACTCGGACCCCCCCCCCCCCCACACACACACACACACAGCACCCAGCGGGGTGGTCGACTGAGTAGAGCACCAGCGTCCCATGCGGAAGGTCGTGGGATCAATCCCCAGCCGAGTCAACTCAAAGTGGTACAAAGTCGCTACGTTGCCTGGCACTTAGCCCTACATAACAAGCACTGGGCAAGGATCTAATGTGACTAAGTGCATATGGACGACTACATAAGATTATGTAAAGCCACCACACGCACACTATATATCTACATAAACTACATAAGATTCTGTAAAAACACCACATGTACCCTGCATATATTCAGTACATAAGACATTATGCTTACCCACCCAGTGGTTTATACAGAACCATATCTGCGTACACACTAATGCCAGGTACACATCTACCGTTTATCCGCACCCACCTACCGTTTACGATCTAAAACTGCCCGTTTCGCACACAAAAATCGCTAGGAGTGCGCTCGCCGCGCACACCTAGCGATTGCGATTCGCGACTAAAAACTCAGTTTTAGGGCTAAAACGGGCCGATTATGATTGCGATTCGTGATTCGAAAAATGAATCAGCCCGTTTTCAGTTTTAAGTGGGTCGGGTCGAGTCGCGAGTTTTAGTGCGTGAATTGTATACGGTAGGTGTGTACTTGGCATAACAGACACTCTGTGGAGAAGGTACCAGAAGCAGGCACGACTTTGTAAGTCATTGACACTATATCCTGCGTTTATCCATAAAAAGACACGTGTAGGAGGAAGCGCTCACCCTACAGACGTGCCCCCCCCCCCCCCCCCCCCCCCCCAACAGGCGCGCGCTGCGTGAGAAGTTGTGCGTGGGAGCTGTGTGTTTGTAATCTGCCCCGTCCCAGCCAGTAGTATTAAGAGGCCATGTGGTAAATGGTAAATGTGAGGCCTGCATGTATGCAGCACCCCCGCGTACCCCCCCCCCCCCCCCCCCCCCGTGTACCACTCTGTCCCAGAACGAGGACGTGCCGGAAACACGAGGCACACCTGGAACTACCTGTCGCACCACGCTGTCACACAATATAGTTTAGCCATGGTGCCCATTTAGTCGGGGGGAAATTCAGACACAAACGAGTTTTTTTCTCTTTCTGAATAGGTATGGCATGTAGCCTTTCCAAAAAGAAATGTCCATCAATCGACTTCATGGAAAGTTGTTAGGGCCTGATTCAAGTGATTGAACGAAATTATTTTTACCTCGGCCAGTATTCAGAAATAAGGGGGTAAGTTAGGAAATCCTTTATTTGGATCGGTTTTCCTGGCAGCATAGCAACAAAGCTTCACATACACATTGCCAGATGATAGTTGGACAGCTTAGTCATTAATTCCCCTATGCCCTCCTCGTCCTGAAATTCAAGATGGCCCCAGAATGAAAATCTACCTTTAACACATTTTATGCGGTTTTCATTTTCCACTAAGCTCGAAATGACATTCAGTTATGTTGTCGCAACCGAACAATTAGGTCAGCGCCATCATCGAGATCTACAGTTCTGCATTTGTACCGTTTTGGTCATGGCACCCAAAACTTACATCGACACACTTCACACCATTTTTCTGACAACTTCACCAATTTGTACCGCAGTAGTTACATTTACACCTGATAAGAATATGCAGGAATGAAACCTGTCGCAGAAATGAAGCTATTTGGAGGTACCATGCTGTCCCAACATTCAGGATCTCTTACGGAACTCAGAATACCCTCACTGGTCTCTGTCAGCCCACTGCTCCTGGTTCTATAGAGGATGCCCATCACCCATTCAACCTTTAATAGCAGTGGCCAAACTAATGCTATGTTACTCGTGAGTAGCAGCTCACTGTGCATCATACACTGGACGTATTCGACTGGGCCTTTCTATATGCATATCAAAATATTTCTTGACAAATTCCTATTTGATTGGGACCAGAGGTGGGTTTGTATATTTATGAATCAAATGTGTCTTGTGGCTCCATCCATAAGGTCACATGGTGTATTTCAAGATGGCTGTTATGAAAAGGTTGAAAGATTCAGTAGCTTCAGCCAGTCAGAGATGTTCTTTTCGATTGCAAAAGGCCGCCCCCATACAGGGCAGCCATTTGCATTGGAAGAGAACAGCTCTGATTGGCTGAAATCACTGAAGCCATTTGACCGGTCCTCTTTGCATTCGAAAACCTAGTTCACTGCCCAGGTGGGCAGAGCCTAAATCTTGCTGATGGAAAGGTCCCAGTTGAATGCCTCCACTCTCTTTTAAGTTATAGAGGATTCCACCCTGCCCTCTGCCAGAGGATAGATTCCAGCAAAATATTCAAACCATAGAAATACCAGACACGTAAATATTTGTAAGGTGAAGGTCCTTAGTCCACTGGTAGCTGCCCGTATATTAAAGCTGTAATTTTGGTAGCACTAATGACACAGTACACTGCGCTTAGTAAAGCCAAATAATATACTGCACTCAGTGACACTCACATGACACACTATACTTAGTGACAGATAAATAATATACTGCACCTAGTAACAATCACATGACACACTACACCTAGTTGTAAAAATATGTGGATTTTCGGTTCGGAATTATATATTGGCAGAGAGCATTACTATTCTTGGGCGACGGGGTGGGGACAAGGTTATGTAAACTAAAAGCAATAATGTGAAGAGATGTTCCTATATAAGAGACAGTGCATGATTGTTGACATGTTTCTCTATACATCCATAATGAGTGCAATTGGAGAAAATGCCAAATTTAACAGACATCTATTGTAACTGTCTGCAGCTACCTGTGCACCCTTGACCACTGGGCGGGCCCACCAGCCTAATCTGCATATACACCCAGAGCACCGTCTGCAGCTGGGTTGAGTGACAGCCACCACTACTGGGCGGTGTCACCCACCCCGGGCTGTGGGGGTGCCTGATTGGCCGGCGGTGGGACTGCCCAGTCACCTGCTCTCTCTTGGCCCTCTGACCACACTAGCATCATTTTGAGATTAATTAATTATTAAAGACTCTGCTTCAGACACACTGAAGAGAGATGACTCTACTCCTGGCTCTTGAGTGAGACACACCTACTCTAGAGCAGGACCCCAGACACTCTGTCTGATGCTACCAAATTTCATATATCCAAATTGAGTGTGTGCAACAACCATAGGACTCAGGTTCAATGGGCTGTAGGCACTGGTTCAGAGATAGACTATAGAGGCAATGATATTCTGTGTGGGCAGAAGGTAAGGGGTTAGGGTGATAGGTCAATAATAGGTGAACAGGAGTTGATGGCAATAAAGCACAACATCCTCACTGTCTATCTTTGTGACTTGTCTTCCTTTCTTCCTTAGGTATGGTTAATGCGTTGGTAATCTTGGTTTGAATAACAGCATCACAGGTGAAATGAAGGGGGAAGAGTATATGGTATTATCTGGTGTTCATGACGGCTGGAACACAGTAATATTATATAGTGACGGTCACATAATACACTGCACATAAGGACAATCACATGACACACTATACCTAGTGACAGTCACATAATATACTGCACCTAGTGACAATCACATGACACAATATACCTAGTGACAGTCACATAATATACTGCACCTAGTGACACTCATATGCCACAATACCTAGTGACAGTCACATAATATACTGCACCTAGTGACACTCACATGCCACTATGCCTAGTGACAGTCACATAATATACTGCACCTAGTGACACTCACATGACACATTATACCTAGTCACAGACAAATAATATAATGCACCTAGTGACAACCACATGACATGCTACACCTAGTGACAGTCACATAATACACTGCACCTAGTGACAATCACATGAGACACTATGCCGAGTGACAGTCACATAATATACTGTACCTAGTGACAATCACATGACGCACTATAGCTAGTGACAGTCACATAATATACTCAACCTAGTGTCAATCACATGACACAATATACCTAGTGACAGTCACATAATATACTGCACCTAGTGACAATCACATAACACATTATACCTAGAGACAGTCACATAATATACTGCACCTAGTGACACTCATATGCCACTGTCGTGGGGGTGATGAAAATGGGAAATACTGTGCCTAGAGCGGGACTCGAACCCACATCTCTCTGCATTCCGGGCCAGTGTGCTAACCATTACACCACCTAGGCTCCCTGATATCAACACACTCCCCACGCCTACCTGTCTATGTGGTTACTTGCCTGAGAGGTCAGTGCAGACCACTACACTCGTCCCCCTGGAATTGTAAGTCTTGTAATGCTTACAATTACATACATACAGGCAATGCACTAACACATACATACACAGGGTAGGTTCAACAACCATACAGCGCAAAGCTTGTACAGGATCCTGGTCACGGCACCAGTGTCGTGGGGGTGATGAAAATGGGAAATACTGGCCTAGAGCGGGACTCGAACCCACATCTCTCTGCATTCCGGGCCAGTGTGCTAACCATTACACCACCTAGGCTCCCTGATATCAACACACTCCCCACGCCTACCTGTCTATGTGGTTACTTGCCTGAGAGGTCAGTGCAGACCACTACACCACTATACCTAGTGACAGTCACATAATATACTGCACCTAGTGACACTCACATGCCACAATATACCTAGTGACAGTCACATAATATACTGCACCTAGTGACACTCATATGCCACAATACCTAGTGACAGTCACATAATATACTGCACCTAGTGACACTCACATGAGACACTATACCTAGTCACAGACAAATAATATAATGCACCTAGTGACAATCACATGACACACTACACCTAGTGACAGTTACATAATACACTGCACCTAGTGACAATCACATGAGACACTATGCCGAGTGACAGTCACATAATATACTGTACCTAGTGACAATCACATGACGCACTATAGCTAGTGACAGTCACATAATATACTCAACTTGGTGTCAATCACATGACACAATATACCTAGTGACAGTCACATAATATACTGCACCTAGTGACAATCACATAACACACTATACCTAGTGACAATCACATAATATACTGCACTTAATGACAATCACATGGCACACTATACCGAGGTATAGTCAGATAATATACTGCACCTAGTGACAATCACATGACATACTATTCCTAGTGATAATCACATAATATACTGCACCTAGTGACAATCACATGACACACTATACATAGTGACAGTCACAAAAATATATTGCACCTAGTGATAATCACATGACACACTATACCTCGTGACAGTCACATAATATAATGCACCAAGTGACAATCACATGACACACTATGCCTAGTGACAGTCACATAATATACTACACCTAGTGACAATCACATGCCACACTATACATAGTGACAGTCACAACAATATATTGCACCTAGTGACAATCACATGACACACTATACCTAGTGACAGTCACATAATATACTGCACCAAGTGACAATCACATGACACACTATACATTGTGACAGTCACAAAATATACTGCACCTAGTGACAATCACATGACACACTATACCTAGTGACAGTCACATAAAATACTGCACCTGGTGACAATCACATGACACACTATGCCTAGTGACAGTCACATAATATACTGCACTTAGTGACACTCACATGACCCACTGTACCTAATGACAGACAAACAATATACTACACCTAGTAACAATCACATGACACACTGCACCTAGTGACAGTCATATAATACACTGCACCTAGTGACAATCACATGACACACTACACCTAGTGACAGTCACATAATACACTGCACCTAGTGACACTCATATAACATAATATACTTAGTGACAGTCACATAATATACTGCACCTAATGACAATCACATAACACACTATACCTAGTGACAGTCACATACTATAGTGCACCTAGTGACAATCACATAACACACTATGCCTCGTGATGGTGACAGAATATACTGTGCCTAGTGACAATCACATGACACACTATACTTAGTGACAGACGCATAATACACTGCACCTAGTGACAATCACATAACACCTAGTGACAGTCACATAATATACTGCACCTAGTGACAATCACATAACACACTATGCCTAGTGACAGTCACATGACCCACTGTACCTAGTGACTGACAAATAATATACTGCACCTAGTGACACTCACATGACACACTATACCTAGTGACAGTCACATAATATACTGCACCTAATGCCAATCACATAACACACTATACCTAGTGACAGTCACATAATATACTGCACCTAGTGACAATCACATAACACACTCTGCCTAGTGATGGTCACATAATATACTGTGCCTAGTGACAATCACATGACACACTATACCTAGTGACAGGAAAATAATACACTGCACCTAGTGACAATCACATAACATACTATACCTAGTGACAGTCACATAATATACTGCACCTAGTGACAATCACATAACATACTATGCCTAGTGATGGGCACATAATATACTGTGCCTAGTGACACTCACATGACCCAATGTACCTAGTGACAGACAAATAATACACTGCACCTAGTGACAATCACATAACACACTATACCTAGTGACAGACACATAATACACTGCACCTAGTGACAATCACATGACACACTATACCTAGTGACAGTCACATAATATACTGCACCTAATGCCAATCACATAACACACTATACCTAGTGACAGTCACATAATATACTGCACCTAGTGACAATCACATAACACACTCTGCCTAGTGATGGTCACATAATATACTGTGCGTAGTGACAATCACATGACACACTATACCTAGTGACAGGCACATAATACACTGCACCTAGTGACAATCACATAACAGACTATACCTAGTGACAGTCACATAATATACTGCACCTAGTGACAATCACATAACATACTATGCCTAGTGATGGTTACATAATATACTGTGCCTAGTGACACTCAGATGACCCACTGTACCTAGTGACAGACAAATAATACACTGCACCTAGTGACAATCACATAACACACTATACCTAGTGACAGACACATAATACACTGCACCTAGTGACAATCACATGACACACTATATCTAGTGACAGTCACATACTATACTGCACCTAGTGACAAACTCATTGGGTATCAAAAGCCCTGTTTACACGGGCGATTTAAAACGCTTCATATGAAACCACTTGCCTAGATCGACTCACATTTGGCGTGTAAACGCGGCTCTGTGGCGTTTTAGGGCTGAATCGATTCGTATGAAACGGTTCATCTATACCACCGCGCGAGGTAGTATAGATGAAGCGATTCAGCTGGTTCCCGGCAGTGTTAGGGCCCAATTAGGCTGAAATCTAGTGAATGCGATCATAGTTAACAGAATTACATACTCAAATAATGAAATTTAATTAAATTAACCTTAAATTCCAAGCGATATTAACGTAGCAGCTACATCTGCGTCGAATCGACTTGTGTAAACTAAACAAATAGCAATGCTTGCCGGCTACAGGCGCAACTAAGGCTGCTTGTTCCCGGCGACAAAACACTTTCAAACTCTGTCCGTGTAAACGCGCCTCTGAAACGCTTCATATAAATCGCTTTGTCTAGAACGTTTCACAATTCCCCGTGTAAACACGGCTATTCATAGAACATAACACATTTACAAACTAAGCTTCCCCTGGTCCCACGTTGGCCCGCCACTCACCTGCATGAGGGACTTGGTCTCCGCCCAGCGCTGTACATTCCACATTCTGATGTTCTTTTGTTCACCATCAATATGTTTAGCCAATCCAAGCGTTGTTTAGATTAAAGTAGCACACGTTCGAATCTCATTGTGCGGACCACTGCCAGTCAGTACCGAGACCCAGCTGTGAGACGTCAACCTTGGCTTGTACTCGGTAGCAATAATAGCGAAATAGCTAATGGTAGACAGGATGTCCTTATCCCGTCCTCATCCTGGCCCGATTCCAGTGTGTGCAGCAGAGCAGCACCTGTACACAAGATGAGTGGACTGACTAGAATTCTCTGACAGACTTGAGCTTTGCGCCTGTGCAAAGCACGCCGACTTAGGCCTTACAACTGCGGCACGGCCTCCAGTGTGGGTGGGTATGGAGCCGGGAGGAGGTCGGGCCTCAGGTGGCCGTGTGTCGGCCAGGTGTGCCCGTGTCGCCGTCAGGTGCGACCCTCCACTCACCGGCCCGCCGTCACGCCGCCTGCACCGCGCCACACGGGGCGCACACCCTCGCTACTCCGCACTTCCGTTTGCACTGTGAAGGGTGGCTCGTGCGAGACCAGTGTAGCGGTTGGTACGTGGTTCGGGCACTCTGATTTCGTGCCTGAACGAGACGAAATGAGAGTCTAGTTATCAGAGCGTGACGAGGCCGCCTCGCTTTCCCTGCAGAGACTGTGTTTGGAGAGGGATGATAGGGTGTAAATAGAGCCGCCGATGTGTTTGTTTATTTGTTGTTGTTTTACGTCCTAGCAACATCGAAGGTCATATCAGGACGGTCGCCCACGTGCTGTCGTGCAGCGTGTTCCCAGATGTAGAATATCCGGATTGTCATGCATTGTGTCATGGGTGCATTGTGTCATAGGTGCACATAGATAAAAGATCACCCTGTAACCTGCTTGTAATAGCGGTGAAAACCAACCCATTAGAAAAACTGGCAACAAATATCTACATGCTGGGTAAAGGAAATGAGCAGATAAATTCTTAATTTAAGAAGCAAAATATATTCTTTACATACGTCTTATTTACCTGCTACTTTTGAGTTGAAAAAATAATTATGTAGTTTAATAGACTTTAAAAGTGAAATCGCCGGCATTCTATCACCGCCATCTAGTCTTTTTGCATTCTCTCTTATTTCACCAACTCTGTGCCGATATAAGTGGCCATTTGATACTGGAACCAGGACTTCCACTTCCTCTTCCATACTAAAGCAGTTTTCGGCAGTATTTAGGCTACATTGTCATTCACCCTGTACTGCAAGTACGGGGTGAATCTTTTATCTAGGGTGTACACTGAGTGGAGATCCACGGCGAATTAGAATAATTCCACTTATTGAAGGATTCGAACCCTGGTCGAGTCAAACCAATGACTTAAAAATTTATACTTGCCGCTTCCTAGCCAGGTGCTCGGCATTATTAGGATAGGAGGGCAAGGACTGGTTGGCTCAGTGTCAGGATAATGTGACTGAGTGGAATATCAGGTCATGGTTCTGGTGGCCTGGTCTTCCAGTGAGGCAGCACTATATAGTTGCCCTGAGTGCACACTGTCACAAGTCAGTACCCATCCTGATATGACCATAGATGTTGCTAGGACGTAAAACAACAACAAACAAACAAAACTTATTGAAGGATATCAGATATGTGAGTTATTTTACAGGACGCGGTAGTCGAATCGGGAAGAGCGCCAAGTTGGGAGTTTGAATACTCATCAAGTCAAGCCAAATGACTTTTAAGATATATGCTTGCCACTACCTAGCCAGCAGTCAGCATTACCAAGATAAGCCAAGGACTGGTTAGCTCAGTATTTTATTAATGTAACTGAGTGGGGAATCAGGTCATGGTGCCAGCAGCCAGGGCCCCCAGTGGGGTAACACAATAAAGTCACCATGAGTATGCACTGTCACAAGTTGATACCCATCCTGCTATGACCCTAGACGTTGCCAGGATTTCTAGCAACACAAACAAACGTGGGCTCTGTTGAGGACAGTTGTAGGCAAACATTGTACATGATTAATTTTCTTGAACAGATATCGTGCTCTTTCCTTGTGACCTTCCCTTAGAACTGTCAGCTTATATCAAATCAAATCCCGCCATCTTTGGGATCACCGACATGCTCGAGGACTGGAGAGATTTGAATATTTTGGGGAAGAAATCAGAATGAGGGAGGATGTTATAACTGTTCTGGAAGTATTGTCTCCCTAAGCGATGGGTGCTAATGACCAATCATATTGCATCTTAAAAAGGGCAGATAAAAGTCAGCCCGGTGTGGCGGTTTCAGCGCCCGGTCAGTTTCAGCGCCCTGCCGTGGCTTCTGCGCATGCGCGGATTTTCGAAGGTCGTGCAAACTGCAGCATGTCGCCGGCGAGCACTGGTATTTGTTTTGTTTACACTCGGCGATTCGACGCCGATCTAGCTGCTATGTTGATATCGCTTGGAATTTAAGGTTAATTTAATTAAATTTCATTATTTGAGTATGTAATTCTGTTAAATATGATCGCATTCAATAGATTTCGGCCTAATCGGTCCCGAACACTGCCGGGCACCAGCTGAGCTTGTAGCCGGCGAGGCCACGGGTGTTTTGATGCTCTTAAAATCAGTGCATGCACAGAAGCCACGACCGAGCGCGGAAACTGACCAGGCGCTGAAACCACCACACCGGTATCACTTTAAATACGCTCAATGCCAGGTACTGACTGATTGGTCAGTTGCTCACGCATAGCTGGATGAGATGGCGGTTAGTGTCTTTGTGTGATGCCTATGGGTGCAAGTTTCAGTGCACATACTAGACGGGAGGGCCTGTTGACTTGAGGGTCCGTCTCCCGTTTTGGTTTATCGTGGGGTTCGAACCAATGACGAGTCAAACCAATGACTTAAAAATTGATAAGTGTCACTTCCTAGCTCGGCATTATTATGATCGGGCAAGGACTGGTTGGCTCAGTGTCAGGATAATGTGACTGAGTGGGATAACAGGTAATGTGCTGGCAGTCTGGTCTCCCAGTGGGGCAGCACTATAAAGTCACCACGAGTGTGCCCTGTCAGAAGTCGGTACTCGTTCTGATATGACCCTAGATGTTGCATGGACGTAAAACTCCCAACAACCATCCAACCATCCAGCTTCAGTGCAGGCTCACGGCGGGGTAAGTTGCTGGATCGAGTGCCTCCTCTGCCCTTTGTCATCCCGTTACCTACATCTCTGCAAGGCATGTCTCAGGCTTGTGCAATTTTCCCTCCTCATGTTTTGCACGGCTTTCAGCATGCCGTTACGAAATGATATACACCATTAAAATGGGGCGGGACTGATATCTCATCTTCATCAAGTCACGACAGCAGCCTGTGTTCAGCAATGCCCCAGCATGCTCAGGACGGTATGGTCGAGTGTGTACGCCGGTTGTTTCCTGTGCGAGAGGTCGTGGGATCAATCTTACAAAGCTGCTTTGCGTATATAGTTATGTCAGCCTTATATGATATGCCACGGCATAAGCCCCGTTCACACTGGGCAGTTAATTCGATTCATATAAATCGACTTGCCTAGTTCGACTCAGATTCGCCGTGTGGACGCTACGCTAATGCGATTTAGGGCTGAATCGATGCATCTAGTTCGCTTCAAATAAACCACCTCGCGAGGTAGTATTGATGAAGCGATTTAGCTGGTTCCTGGGTGGTGATAGTGTAAAATAGCGGTGTTTGCCAGATACAGGCTCAGGTGTAACTATTGCTGGTGCCCGGCAGTGTTAGGGCCTGATTAGGCCGAAATCTATTGAATGCGATCATATTTAACAGAATTACATCCTCAAATAATGAAATTTAATTTAATTAACCCTAAATTCCAAGCGATATTAACGTAGCAGCCTTTACTTGCTTATGCGCAGATGTCGATTTCCGCCTTAAAGTCGCCAGCTATCCGCCGCGTGGAAAACAAACGAACTCGGGAATGCGCCGGCGGCGATTTGTATATTCGGGTGTAATCGATTATTCAACTCGGGTCACTCGAGCCACTGTTTTGTTTACACTCGGCGATTCGACGCTGATCGAGCTCCAAAGCGCGCGCGGGTTAGCTAACGCTTCAGTTATTTATAGATTTGGGAAATCCCTCTGCGTTTGTAGCCATATATTAGGCTCAAATATATTAAATGCGACCATATTTAACAGAATTACATACTCAAATCGTGAAATGCCCGTCGTGGCTTCTGCGCATGCGCGGATTTTCGCACGTTGCGGCGATCACTGCTATTTGTTTTGTTTACACTCGGCGATTCGACGCTGATCGAGCTGCTACGTTAATATCGCTTGGAATTTAAGGTTAATTTAATTAAATTTCATTATTTTAGTATGTAATTCTGTTAAATATGATCGCATTCAATAGATTTCGGCGTAATCGGTCCCTAACACTGCCGGCACCAGCTGAGCTTGTAGCCGGCGAGGCCTCGGGTGTTTTGCGCCTCGGTTGCGGCGATTTGTTTACATTACATTCGTTGATTTGAAAATATAACTATTAATATCGCCGCCAATGCGGCGGTAGCCTTAATAACGCTTCGAATTTAGGGTTAATTTAATGAAATTTCACGATTTGAGTATGTAATTCTGTTAAATATGATCGCATTCAATAGATTTCGGCGTAATCGGTCTGAAATTTATTGCCGCCCATACTGGGAACCAGCAAATCTTGTTACTGTGTGAGCCTGTTGCCGGCACAATTTCAGCCAATCACAGCGCAGCTTTTGCATTGCAAATGGCCGCCGCCTATGGGGGTGGCCATTTTGAAGACAACAAACTGCCTTTGCAGTTCAGACTAGCAGTGCCCTGGTCCCATACTCTCCCCACACATACTTGGTTCATTTAAACATAAAAACTAAACAAGATTGTGCTTGGAGAGCATTTGTCGGAGTACGCGCAGTGTCCCAGAGAGCTATAGCTGGTCCCTTTAAACCGCTCCATGTGTGGACACGACACTAGTTCGCCTCATCTAGTTCGCCTTATCTAGTTCGGCCTAAAGTTGTGCTGTGTGAACGGGGCTATAGTGCCCACGGCACAATGTCCCAGGGGTACAATAGATTAATTATTTGTAGGAGAATCTCTTTTGGAAGTTCTTTACAACAATTGATTCGATATAGGCACAACAGGAACGCGCATGTTTTCGGGTGTCAATTACCATAAGTACACATTTACGTCATATGTTGATAGGGAGTAAAACGCGAGTGAACTAAGCGATCCAGGCCGTCGCACCCTTGGTGTTTTGTGATCACTGACAGACTGCTGTCGACAAATACGCTAACCGTACCACAAATTCAGTCAGATGCTTATCGTGTGGTGCCGCCATCTAACGGCAACCAAATTGTCTTATCTTCAGAGGCAGCTCATTATGTACGGTGCGCCATCTAACGCCACATAACGGCTTCTACCAGCCCCTGGGGGCGTAATCGATTAATCGACTCTGGTCACCCGAGCCACTTTTTGGCGCATGCGCACATACTGTAGATTCGGGTCGAATAATCGAATACGCTTTTCCATGCTCGGGGTGAAAAAAAATGGTGGCCCCTTTTTTTGTTTTTGAATATCCGATGTAATTACCGCAAAATATGATTCAAATATTTTTATGATGGCATAGTTTAGTGATATTTCCATTTCATTAATCTATGTTATTACCAAAAAAAAATATGTATGACTGGTACCGGTGGCTGTTATCCAGCAGGATGGTACCAGCGCAAATGTAACATCATCGCTCCTGCAAACCCCAGCCAAGAGGTGGGTTACTGGGGTCGGGTTGTTTTGCACACGGCACGTGTATTTTTCGACTCCACTCGCGGTGTTCTATTTGAAATTCTGACGACTCGGGTGACCCGAGTCGCCCGGGTCGTGTTAATCGATTACGGCCTTGTATTGAAGACAGCGCTACTTATCACATGTTGACGTAAGAACTGCTTCCACCACGCCACCTTGAGAGAAGGAGTGGTACTAATCGTCCTAGTTCCTTCATTTGGCATCAGGTGGCAGCGCCGTTTTTATTGTGCCGATGTAAAATAAATTCCACTTCCACGGAAATTTCCATACAAGTAATAAAGCGACTATTGTGCATTAACTATAGGGGATGGCCGAACTAGTTGAATATACTGGCATATAGATTGAACCACACCATGCCGATAGTGACATATGCAGTAAAACGAGTATGGGCGAATTCCACCAAGTCATTGCAGACAAGTATGTTCACAAAGCAGGCCATTGACCTACAGATGACGCTTCTAGAATTGCAGATTTGAGATGAGAGTTGCCGAGTAGCGGCTGACACCTGTACGGACCTCATCAGCCGAGTGAAGCACGATGTAAGATAGAATGAAATACACATCTGTGGACGCGCAATCTTTAGAAATGCTTATTATTATATTAAGCTCCCATGGAATCTAATGTTTACATAAACATGCTCACTAGCACCCCATGTAGGCTTAAACAAACATAAATATTAATATCCATGAGAGGTTGACCCATGCTGGCAGACATGTATCATTAAAGTGAATTAATGACCTAATAATTGTTGTCACCCCACAATCATCTCCCTAGAGACACAACATTTATTGACCCTTTTTTAGCACACGTCCATGGCTCAACACCACAGCCCCTGGGATTACCCATGACGCAAATGTTTTACTGGGCATGCTATTTACCCGGCTTCCCCTACACACAGATCATCACCAACAGGTGGATGCTGTGTAGCTATATTTACCAAGGCAGGCTCTCACCACCCCAGTATCACTCGCACGATGGTTGGCTAAACTACTGGGTCGCCCTCTCATGACACTCATTAAAATTGGGTCGCACTCTCATAATGACACTAATCAAAATATAATATGATGACCATGCCATTCTTGGTCATACTTGGCTCTTAAATGTTCATAATAGTCCAAAGTAAGTTAGCTAGCTGCCTTCAGTTTTTTTCCTCATCTGAATCCTATCTAGGGAGCACCATACTGGATTTAAGCTGAGTATATGGCGGCATTCCCTGCCTGTACTTATGCACCTGTCTATAGCTGTGTTTACACGGGCAATTGTAAGCCGATTTAGACAAAGCAAATTATATGAAGCGAACTAGGCGTGAAAGTGAGCCGTGTCCACACTTGCAGTACTTGGGTCGGTTTAAGGTGGAAATCGATATCTGCGCATGAGCAAGTCCATACTAACCAGCGCCACTTTCGGTTAGTCGACGTCGCCACGAGAGAGTGTGGGTTCAACCTAGATATGCATGGACTGAATCGTATTGTTTTGGAATGGTCAAAACTTCTGCTGGGCAGTGAAAACCTAAAAATAAATGATGAACAAAATATCTGTAACACCTCTAGCCGGTTCTTATCAAATTATATTATATAGTGTGATGTGCTTAATCTGCTTCAAGTAAACCGCTACCGTCCACACAACCATTGATAAACCGACGTATAAAAAGCGCTTCATATAACCCACCTCGCGACGCGGGTTAGTAGAGGTTAACTTGTTGACGCGATTCAGCCCTAATCCGCCTCAGAGTTGCGTTCACACGGCGAATGTAAACCAAACTAGACAAGGCGATTTATATGACGCGGCTTAACTCGCCCGTGTAAACACGGCTCAAGGCCCAGTAAGCCCAGTAATCTACACATTCAAGGGACACATATAGAAAACTGTCGTCTATTTGGTATTACAACACGCAACATCATTTACAAAATGCTACTCATTAAATCGTATTCAATGGCTCTACATAAATTACCGCTTAATTGTTAGGAAGCATTTATGTTTTAGACTGTGACATATGTGGCTGCGTTTAAAAGGACCGGTCTCACCTCGACGTGCGGCCCCCTTTCGGCGCCTCATTGCACTAACACGACCGATGACACAGGACACGGCCCGACTCGCGCATCCCGCTTTGCTTTAGCCACGGTTACTAACACTAGTACTAGTAGTAGTAAAGTGTTAGCGACCTGGTTATTCCTGCACACAGGGGCAGATTACTTAGTTGTGTCTTGCCATACTCGGTTGTTATGAATAATTGTGTGTGTCGTGACAAGGGTCTGTTATTTGTTTTTAACTAATGTAGCCTACACGTACTGGCATTCAATTGCTTCCAGTGCATTGTGAATGAAGTAACTCAGAAAACACCTATACATTTGTTTAAAAAAAGGTTAAATATCGAGAGCAAATATTCTGTCCAGGATACAGCCTGGAATACACATTTTTGACAGCTGTAGCTGCGGCTACAGAATGGGTGATTAGTGTCAGTATCAAGAAACATTGATTACTTTGCAGTTATGTAGTGGGCTGGGGCTGTATGCACGAATCGGTGTTAGGGCCATAACCGCAGTTTGGCTAGCTCCACACAGCTAAATGTGAGAAATCGGTATGCATCAATCGGTGCCAGTGCTAACCGCAGACTTTAGCCTAGGATAAGCTAAACCACTTTCAGAGTTGGGGTTCAGCGGTGTTAGTGTTAGGTTAGTGTCAGGATGGAGCCCAAATCTATTCAATGCGATCATATTTGACAGAATTACATACTCTAAACGTGACATTTGATTAAATTAACCCTAAAATCGAAGCAAGATTAACGCTGCTGCCGCAAAGGCGGCGATATTAATATTTTCGAATCGACGAATGTAAAGTGAACAAATCGCTGCCTCTGTTTCGACGTCGATATCCATACTATCGAACATCAACTAAAAATGGCTGCCGTCACTGCCGCCGCATCGGCGGCAATATATTACACCCAAATCTATTCAATGCTGTCATATTTAACAGAATTACATACGCAATAAGTGGAATCTTATCAATTTAACCCTAAATTCGAACCGATATTAATGCCGGCGCCGCATTGGCGGCGTTATTCATATTGTCGACTTGAGGGAATTCCCAAATCTATAAATAAACTTACGGTTAGCTATCCGCGGCGGCTAAGACATTGGTACATACCGATTCACACATTTCTCCAATCCCCCGCTACCCTGAGGTAGCTAACCGCGGCTAGTGCCTTAACTCCGGCTAAGCCTATCACCGATTGGTGCATACGGCCCCAGGTCATGTTAAATTGAAATGCGAGAAAAGCTATGACAGCTACCTGTTGGTTTGGTAATATATGATATATTTGATTTCAACTGAGCAAATGAGATATCCATTTCTGTGTAAATTGGCAGTTCTAGCTGTGTCATGAAGTAGCTATGGGAAGTGCCTTCTTGTAGCCCCGTGACTAAAACAAACAAGCTAGTGCCTGATTGCATCTGCTGTGCCGAGCAGTGACCTTGAAGATCGTGTGGGCGCGGACCAGTCATCCATCTAGGGTCATCCCTCCGGGACCCCGCTCGGAAACCCGCGTGCCACCCGCATTCGCCGAATACTGCCGCGCTATAGAGTCTTGCAATCTCGCCATTATGCGTACTGCATGCACTATCACTGATCACGTCTGTGCTATATATAGATGGCGATAAGTGTCCCTTGTCGCGGGCTGGTGGCTTTGCCGCACCCTCCTCAGGCACACCTCGTTTCCACATCCGTAATGTTACTCCTTTAAGTAAAGAAAGAAGAAAGGAAAGAAAGGCAAACAAAGAAACAAAATCGCAATAGCAAAATTATGTAGCATCATGGTACACCCGAAAATAACACAAATAGAATGTTTTTACTCGTGTTATATATACATGGACATGGACACACGTCAGGGTTAATTCACTGGTTTTCCAGCATTTGTAAAATGCTGAACAGTAGGATCTAGGGGTGAGCAGGTTAGTTCTGAAATGGAGGGTGTTTAAAGAGATTGTTTGTTTGTTGTTGTTTTACGTCCTCAGGTCATATCACGAATCAGGACGGGGGTTAAAAGAGAAGTCTTCCATGGTTCCTGAAACACACAATTGAGGAGGGTTGGTGTTGACACTGCGTTATCGGGCCCGATGTAGTAAGTTCAAAACACTACCCCACAAAAACACTACAATAGTGTTTTCAACCTAGGTTCAAAACACGACTGTAGTGTTTTCAACCTAGTTGAAGGTAGGTTCAAAACACTACTTTGGCCATGCTCAAAATACTATCCTTAACTTCAAAACACTACTTTTAAGTTCAAAACACTACTCTAATTCTTTTTGTATATATAATTGCTACATATTCATTTTCATTTGTAGTAAGGTGAGGCAGTATGCAGTAGGGTGGGGCAGTATGCAGTAGGGTGGGGCAGTAGGGGTTGTTGTTGGTGGTTGTTGTTTTACGTCCTAGCAACATCTAAGGTCATATCAGGATGTCTTACGTCCCAGCAACATCTAAGGTTATATCAGGATGGGTACCGACTTGTGACAGTGCACACTCATGGTGACTTTATAGTGCTGCCCCACTGGGAAATCAGGCTGCCGGCATCATGACCCGATATCCCACTCAGTCACATTATCCTGACACTGTTCTAGGATGTAAACATAAACACTCAATGTGTCTATTCTACTAATACGTGCTTCAATCGCTGCAGCACCATCAGCATATACTAATACGTGGTGCAGATGGCGCAGCACTATCAGTGTATACTACTAAAATGTTGTTAAGTGCCACATCACTATCAGTAAAACCTCTCTAAATCGACCGACTTTGGGATCGACTTTAAGTGGTCGATTTAGGGAGGTGGTCGGTTTAAGGAGTGAGAATATGGTTACAATGGTATTGTTGGGACCCAAATAAAGCAATCGATATAGGGGAGTGGTCGATCTGTGGAGGTAGTCGGATAGGGAGGTTTTACTGTATGTGGGGCAGACGCCGCAGCGCCTTCAGCATAATCTATTAATACGTGCTTCAATCGCCGCAGCACTGTCAGCGTATACTAATATGTGGTGCAGAAGCTCTAGCGCTGTCAGTTTAACGACTAGTATGTGCATCCTGATATTACCTTAGATGTTGCCAGGACATAAAGCTTCCAACAACCAAACATGCTTCAAACGCCATAGCACTCTTAGCTTATACCAATATGTATCAGTAGGTTACATTTTGCGGCATTACAGCCCCCACTGCCGTATCATGATAGTGTTTTGAACTTGGGTAGTGTTTTGGACGTACGTAGGGGTAGTGTTTTGAACTTAACAGTAGTGTTTTGAACCTAAGTTCAAAACACTACCATAGTGTTTTGAACTTCGCATCAAAACACCATGGTAGTGTTTTGAACGGGGTAGTGTTTTGAACGTCCTACACCGGTCCAAGATTAGGAGACTGTGAAGGAGGCGAGTGCCCGACGATCGCACGGATGTGAATCTTTCACTGAGAAAGAAGCCAGTGACGTCACTAAGTGGATGAACGTGGGTTGTGGGTCGTTGTCATGTGACGCGCATACTGACCCCCCCCACCCCCCCACACACGCTCAGGCATTATCCGCGATGGCCGATAAACATGCGATACGGTATCAGCGCATCCGGCATACCGCCGTGTCGGTAACCATGCCTCGTGTGAACACTCATACTCATAGCGTTTTGACCTTTTTAATGTGAATGTTTGTTTTTTCAGTAGTTTTCCTGTTTTCATACTTTGAAGCCACATCTCCCACTCTCCCGCTCTCTCCCTCCCACCCCCCCTGTCCCTCCTTTCCGTCTCTGCCCCCTCCCCTCTCCATATGTGTGTTCATATAACACACCCACTCGCAGTCTGCGTCATGGCGAGTACACCGTGCGCATGCGCACCGGGAGGGTGGGCTCGGAGTTAGAACGTCCCCTTCGTGTCGTGGAAGTCATGAGTCTGGATCATGGACTGAATCAAACCAAAGACTTACAGAGTAGTTACTTCTTGCTATTTTAGTGGTTTGCACTGAGCTCTCAGGCAAGGAGCCACATATGGTGGGTATGGATAGCGTGATGGCATCAGTGAATCTCAAGGCCCTGTCACACTATGACGTTTCTCACGAACGCGCTTCGACGTGTGGCGACGTGTTGCCTTTTTTTGGCAAAACGTTGGTACACGTCTGGTACGTTAACGGCGCATTACCAGCGCATTACCGGCGCGTTGCCGGCACGTTACCGGCGCGTTACTGGCGCGTTACCGGCGCGTCGGTACACGTTGAGGGATAGCAACGTGTGAATGGACACGTTGGCACGGGTCGGCACGCGTCGGGTCGCACTGATCGTTTTGTGCTTGCACAAAACTTTCGACGCGTGCCGACATGCGCCAACGTGTTGGATCGCACGTTACTGGCGTATTGGCAGGATATAGACCCATGTTACTAGCGCGTTGCCGGCCCGCTCGAACCACGTTGAGCAACGTCCATCAACGCTGGGGATTTTTCGCCAAACTGTGTTGGATGTGTTACTGGCGCGTCTTGACGTGTTGCTGGTACGTCTTGACATGTTGCTGGCACGTCTTGACGTGTTGCTGGCGCATCTTGACGTGTTGCTGGCACGTCTGCCGCATGCCTAACGTTAGCTGGTGTTCTGCAAACCTTTATGGCCCTGTCACACTATGACGTTTCTCACCGGCGACCCGTCAGCGTTGAAAATAAAATTAAAGCGTCGAGAAACGTTAAACTTTTAGGGGAAATATGGGGAAATTGGACGTTGGCGCAGCGTGTCAGTAGCATGTTATGTTGTGGTAACGTATATCGGCGCATTCTCTCTGTGTCTGTGTCTGTGTCTGTGTCTGTGTCTGTGTCTGTGTCTGTGTCTGTGTCTGTGTCTGTGTCTCTGTCTGTGTCTCTGTGTCTGTGTCTCTGTCTGTGTCTCTGTCTGTGTCTCTGTGTCTGTGTGTGTGTCTCTGTCTCTGTGTGTGTCTCTGTGTGTGTCTCTGTGTGTCTGTGTGTGTCTCTATCTGTGTCTCTGTCTGTGTAACTGTCTGTGTCTCTGTCTGTGTGTCTGTCTGTGTATCTGTCTGTGTCTCTGTATGTGTCTCTGTCCGTGTCTCTGTATGTGTCTCTGTATCTGTGTCTGTGTCTGTGTCTGTGTCTCTGTCTCTGTTTCTGTCTGTGTGTGTGTCTCTGTGTGTGTGTCTCTGTGTGTCTGTGTGTGTCTCTAGCTGTGTCTCTGTCTGTGTATCTGTCTGTGTCTCTGTCTGTGTGTCTGTCTGTGTATCTGTCTGTGTCTCTGTATGTGTCTCTGTCCGTATCTCTGTATGTGTCTCTGTGTCTGTGTCTGTGTCTGTGTCTCTGTCTGTGTCTCTGTATGTGTCTCTGTATGTGTCTCTGTCTGTGTCTCTGTCTGTTTCTCTGTCTGTCTCTCTGTCTGTGTCTCTGTCTGTGTCTCTGTCTGTGTCTGTGTCTGTGTCTGTGTCTCTGTCTGTGTCTCTGTCTGTGTGTCTGTCTGTGTATCTGTCTGTGTCTCTGTATGTGTTTCTGTATGTGTCTCTGTGTCTGTGTCTCTGTCTGTGTCTCTGTCTGTGTCTATGTCTGTGTCTGTGTCTGTGTCTCCGTATGTCTATGTCTGTGTCTATGTATGTGTCTCTCTGTGTCTGTGCCTCTGTTTCTCTCTCTGAGACACACAGACACACACACAGACACACAGACACACACACAGATACACAGACACACACACACACATACAGAGACACACACACATACACAAATACACACACACAGACACACAGAGATACAGAGACACACACACAGACACACACAGACACAGAGACACGGAGACACACACAGAAACACATACATAGACACAGGCACATACAAAGACAGAGACACAGAGACACAGACAGAGACACAGATAGAGACACAGACATTGACACAGACAGAGACACAGAGAGAGACAGACACAGAGACACAGACAGAGACACAGACACAGAGACACAGACACAGACACACATACACAGAGACACACACACAGATACACATACAGAGACAGACACAGAGACACCGAAAGAGACACAGACACAGAGACACAGACAGAGACACAGACAGAGACACATACAGAAACACATACAGAGACAGCCACAGAGACAGAGACAGAGACAGAGACAGAGACATAGACACAGACACAGAGACACACACATGGAGACACATACAGAGACAGCCACAGAGACAGAGACAGAGACAGAGACATAGACACAGACACAGACACACAGAGACACACACACAGAGACATACAGAGACACATACAGAGACAGACACAGAGACAGAGACACAGACAGAGACACAGGCAGAGACACATACAGAGACACATACAGAGACAGACACAGAGACACAGACAGAGACACAGACACACAGACAGAGACACATACACACAGACACAGACACATACAGAGACACAGACAGAGACACATACAGAGACACATAGAGAGACAGACACAGAGACACAGACAGAGACACAGACAGAGACACATACACAGAGTCACAGACAGAGACACATACACAGAGACACAGCCAGAGACACAGCCAGAGACACAGACAGAGACACATACATAGACACATACAGAGACAGACACAGATACACAGACAGAGACACAGAGACACAGACAGAGACACAGTCAGAGACACAGAGAGACACAGAGACACCCACAGAGACACAGATACACAGAGACATACACACAGACACAGAGACACACACAGACACATACACACACATAGAGACACATAGACACACACAGAGACACACACACAGCAACGTGTGAGCAACGTCCCTCCAACGCGCTTGTAACGTGTGTCGACGTCCGCCTAATGCCAAGTACACACCTACCGTATACAATTCGCGCACTAAAACTCGCGACCCCATCCCGTCCCGCTTAGGACTGAAAACGGGCCGATTCATTTTTCGAATCGCGAATCGCAATCACAAGCAAGCAGTTTTAGCCCTAAAACTGAGTTTTAAGTCGCGAATCGCAATCGGTAGGTGTGCTAGGGGATCGCACACCTAACGACTTTTGTGTGCGAAACGGGCAGTTTTAGGTCGTATACGGTAGGTGGGTGCGCATAAACGGTAAGTGTGCACCTGTCATTATGTCCTCCTAACGTCCTTACCCATAAATTTTGCGCGCGCTGCTGGTGTTTTTTTTTTTTGACATGTTAAAAACATCTAGCGACCTGCTACGCTCGCCGACGTCCTCTAGCGACTGTCAACATCCAGGATAGTGTACCGACGTGTACCGAGGTTCGCATAACATCCCCCTAACGTTTCCCGACATTTCCCGACGTTTTGCCAAAAAAGGACACAGGTCGACGCGCGTTGGAGAGAAACGTCGTAGTGTGACAGGGGTATTAATGACTCACTACCCCCACACCGTCGGCGCGCTGACAACGCGCCGATAACACGCTGATGGCATGCTGGAAACCCGCTGGCAGGACGTTGACACTTTGTTCCGCCGGACTCGAACCCCGTTGGCCGCGAACTCATAGCATGCTACTAACACGCTGCGCCGCGTCAAACTTTCTCCCAAACAGCCGAAGAGTTGGATGTTTGTCGACGAGTTGCAAATATTTTGCGCGTTGCCGGCATGCCGGTGAGAAACGTCGTAATCTGACAGGGCCTTAAGTAAGGCAATGCTTAGCCTGCTGGCCTCGGAATGGCAGGACGTGTGGGTTTGAATCCTGCTCTAGGCGCACTATTTCCTATTTTCATCACCACCATGACACTATCCTGCCTGAATGGTTGCTTAGTGCCGTGTCTGCGCACGTACATGGCAAGAAGTTCAACACTTACTTATTATTCAGTCATTGCTTTTACACAAAATGTATAAGCACACAACCAATCATGTGTTGAAAGACACTTTTGAAGTTAAAAAGCTCACAATTACAAAAGTTTCTGTCAGGGAAGGTTACATTCTAGATAACAGTTGAGGATATCATTCTTCCTGAATTGGTGAAAATTAGTTTAATATGCGATATGAGTCAGCATAGTCCCGCTATCCTCAAGAAGGCTAGAACCACTTCTTGTTTTACATTAGTACAACGATCATGCATGCTGTTTGCATTCCAACATTGTTGGGACTAAGTCATCAAATCAACGCAGTTTAATCAAATGTATTTGAGCGCCAGGAAGTAAACCTGAAAGTGTATGTTATACAAGGACTCCAGAAGGAAGACAAAATGAAGGAAGAACACGTAGATCATGACGACAAAAAAAAAAACATATAATATTACTGATTGCCCAACCGCATTTGGGACACCAGATAATACCATAAACTCTTCCCCTTCATATCGCTTGTGATGCTGTTATTCAAATACCGACTATCAACTCATTAGCCAATACCAAGGAAGAATGCAGACAAGTCACACAGATAAACAATGGAGAAGTTGTGCTTTATTGGCATCAACTCCTGTCCACCTACCACTGTAGTACCAGTGACCTATCATCCACACTCCTTACCTTCTGTCCACACAGTATTCCATTACTACTTTAGCCTGTATGAAACCAGTGCCAAAGCCCATGGGACCGGAGTCCTATGGCTGTGTACACCTCAATTTGAATATGTCAATTTAGATAGCATCAGACAGAGTGTCTGGGGTTCCTGCTCAAGAGTAGGTGTGTCTCACTCAAGAGCCAGGAGTAGAGTGATCTCTTCAGTGTGTCTGAAGCAGAATCATGAATAATTAATGAAGCTCAGAATGAGACTAGTGTGGTCAGAGGGCCAGGGTAGTGTAGCAGACTGGGCAGTCCCATAGTCAACCAATCAGGCGGCCCCACAGCCGGAGTGGGAGCCAACCCCCAGTGGAGGTGGCTGTCACTCAACTCAGCTGCAGGTAGTGCCCTGAGTGCATATGCAAATGAGGCTGAAGGTGGGCCCTCCCATGGTCATGGGTGAACAGGTAGTTGTATACAGTTACAGATATATTTATATATATATATATATATATATATATATTAAAAATGTCCTTTTTCTCCAATTGCATTCTTTATGAATACATAGAGAAACATTTCAATAATACTGTACTGTCTCTTTTATAGGAACATCTCTTTAGTAACCTCAGGCATCATATATAACATATATTTCACATCACTTCTTATCATGTACAATGTGTGAAAGTAAGACGTCTGAACACTTTTACTTCTGGTTACTGAATGGTTTATTCATGGCGTAGGGCACCTTTGACCCGCCGGAAAAACTTTCCATGACGTCATCTCATTTGCATATCTCTTTGTCCCCAACCCTGCGTCTCATTAACATATATCAACCACAGGTATAGACGTCTATTACGCATATATCACATCCCCCCTTCAAAGTATTTCTGAAACATGAAGTGTTACAAAATATCAATGAAGAAACATACAAAATACAATATCAACATATATGCGCACTTAACTTGCAAATGTTCGAGTGCACAATGCACTTAAGTCCTCAACAGTATGGCCGTAATGCCTGACGTCATCCATTGTCCATCATACAGTATACAGTAAACACACAATCTGAAATAAACTTAACCGTACATGCACATGTTGACGGCGCAACCACCGCTAGCACAATGACCTACTATAAATCTAACCTACTCGCCGGCCTTATCACCTGACCTACTTAGACTAGGTGTATTGTTTACATTTGGCGCGGACGCTGACCCAGATTGCGCTTGTACGACTAACTCGGGCCGCCCCTCTACCGGCGCTCCAATCATTTGCACTCGATTACGATACAACATGTTGCCTGACTCGTTTAAAATTTGATATTCTCTCCCAGAGACCCAAGTCCGTCCTAAAATAACCCCTTTTTTCCATTCCCCAACATTATTCTTGTACTTTATCTTATCTCCAACTTTCATAGGCTTGTGCTCCTTACCGCACTTCCGGTCATGAAACGTTTTCTGACTACTCTGTCGCTGGGCTGTCTGCCTTCTCTTAGGAACCTGCGCCTCAGGCACTAACATGGCCTCTGCCATCGGCAACCTGCCTCTCAACCTCTTTTCTTGCCTCCTGGCTGTTGCTGGACTGAAAACGAATCACCCTATTCTAGCAACGGTCATTTATAAAATGAACCAACTGACAACAGATGGGTATGATATCCACCTGTGCTGGATGCCTGGCCAAGCTGGCATACAAGGAAACGAACGAGCTGATCGGGCTGCGAAGAAGGCCCTGAACTGTGATCTTGAACCGTGTCTGATCCCTCACTCTGATCTGAAACCACTAATAGCCACCCACATAAAATCCAAATGGCAACATGAGTGGGATGAAAACATCAATAAACTTAAAGAAATTGAACCATCTGTGGGAAAGCCACCACAGACTCATGCGGGAGGTCGGCGGGACCAAGTGGTCCTTAGCCGCTGCCGTGTTGGCCACTCGTGGCTTACACATGCTTTTCTGCTCAAGGGGGAACCTCCCCCTGAATGTATTGGGTGTCAGTCCCCACTGACACTCAAACACATTTTACTAAGTTGCGTTGATTTTTTGGCCCTGCGCCAACGGTTCTACACTGCAGACAGTATGCATGACCTTTTTACTAAGGTAAAACAGGAAAACATTTTAGCCTTTTTGAGGGCAGCTGGACTGTACCACCTTATATAGTTTACTAAATGGATTCTATTAATTATTAATGAAACTTTTCTTTTTCTATGGGAATTTGTTTCCCTTGACCACAAATATATGATTGTGAGCTTTCTAATTTAATTAGTGTCTATTGGCACATAATTGATTGTCTGCTTTTACATGTAAAAGCGATGGTTTGAACCAAAAACAAACATTTCTCGCCGTGAATATGGCCTATGCTGCCGACACGGCGTAAAGCAACCACCAATCAATCAATCAATCTCAACCTCCTGCTCATGAGCAACTGCGCCAGAGACGCATTAAGGACAGGCAACGGAGTGTTACGATAATTCAGCAATGCCAACTGAAAATCAGCTCCAGATTCTGCTATTGATTAAAATTACCTATATTTAGCACAGATGTAACTATAGTGATTTTAAATGCAATGTGGAAGTAGCTCGAGTTGGTGTGGATATTTTTACGATTATTATTATTACTTTTTACTATATACATACAGAAGGCTTGTGACACTGAGTGAGATAACTTATTGAACGGACATTTCAGTGAGACCTAGATTATAGTGACTACAATATACATACATATTTAACCGTTCGGCTATTCCGCCCCCACCTAAGGCGAGCCTACTTGTTAATTTATATAATTATTTCCATGTGAATTTCCTGGATCTGCCATGGGCCGCCGCCGGCTCTCTTCCCGTCTGCAGGAAACCTCCTCTGCCGGTGTAATTATCGGGCTAAGGGCGGACAGCCAGAGTATCACAGAAATACGGTTTGTTGTCCCTCTCCGCATTTAAGATATCAAAGCACTTATTTATTCTTTCAACGAACTGGCTCTCCTCCCCGCCATTCGGTGTTAGTTAATATACTTCAATTTAATCCAGAACTGAGCAGACACTCCCAGTGTTGCTGCTGCTGTCACTGATAATCAGCCTACATTAATGTCTTATTTTCAGCCAAATAGCACTATGTTAATTATGTTAACATGTCTATTAATTTCCCCGCAGAAGGGTGGATCGGCTGCATAAGGCCTATCAGGCATAAGCCTCTTAATTACATATATAGCAATCAAATAGCAAGTTGACCATAGCGGTTAGTATACAAGAAGACTGGAGAATAGTAAAGAATGCAAGGAACGTTCGAATCCACTTTCCAAGAGCTCACGGCTTTATTCTTATGCTAACAGTACAATCTGTTTCTATAATTCCAATAAATACCCCTCGATACATCCCTTCCCATTATATTTACTTTAATACTCTTTCCAATTCCGACAATAAAAGCCTAGATCTCACCTAAAACATCAGAGCGTGCATAAACACGTTCGATGGGTCTGAGCCCGAGCGCTCAACCTTCCACCATTGCTAGGAAAGTCACAATTGACGTCTCCTAGCGACGTGTTACAGCAGGGAACACGGTCCCGCAAATGGTGGCAAATGCGGATCTGTCTTGGCGAGTAGCCCGCATTTCAGAATGCGAGCTAATCGGCCCAAGCCCGTAATTGTCACAGGACGAGTAATCTCGCCCACTTCACATATATACACATATATACACATATATACACATATATACACATATATACACACATCATCATCATGCTGTCGGTCGTGATGCGAGAAAGACTGCTTTCATTACTTGACTGCCGCTCTCCGTTTAGCTCTCTGCTGTGAGAGTGATGTCCATGAGTCGGTCTTAATGTCTCTCAGCAGCAAGGAAGCAAATACAAATAAATAAACAAATAAATAAACGAGCAAAAACAAATATGTCATAAAAAAACAAGAAGTAATTGAAAATGAAGAGCAGGAGAAAGCATAAGAGCTCTCCCAGCAGGTAAGTAGGAGGTGCAAAAAACATAGCAATGCACAGCTTGCTCCACTTCCACCCACACTAGATTAAAAAACAACAAACCGTCAACCCACAAAACAAGGCATGGAAAGAGAACGGCACGATATGGCATTGGCATGACAGATGGTATACACTACAATGAGGAATATGCCAGATATGTCAGTGCCAGGCTATCAAAAAGCATCACGGAGAACTGGAAAGAGCACCAGGGCTCCAAAACATAAGTATCACAAACTTTGATAAATTTCACTAACCAAACCCTAAATCATAAGTATAATCAGGTACAACTAATACACACTTTAATGTTCATGTCTTCCTCTATGCGCACAGGTAAAAGTAAAAGTAATGGAGGTATGCATGACTATCTATCAAAAGGGGCCATGTGTGCTGTATGCACCAGCACATACACCCCAAATCCATCAATCACTAAGCCAAAATAAAATCAAAACAAAATAAAAAATACACGAAATCAAGCAACCACTATCTAAAAATATTATTTAAAGTAAATTAAATATGGTAGAGGAAATTGAATGCAAACTGGGAAGGGGCACACACTTCACCCACCTAAACTGCCAGAGTGCATCCAATAAAATAGACATAATAAAAATGCATCTAAAAAAAGACAATCTAGATGTACTAACGTTATCCGAGACATGGTTCACTGACAAACACCAAAACAACACCCTCAATATAGACGGATATAGGCTTGTATGTAATGACAGACAGCACATTAATGCAATGAAACAAACAAAGAAAGGTGGAGGTGTTGCTATTTACTGCAAAGCCACCAAAAACCTAGACACTGAAAAGCTAAAACCAACAAATCTCTCAAATGAGCACATAGAGCTACTATGGTGCCTAATAAAAAACGAAAGGCAAGCAAATGTAGCCATAGCGAGCCTCTATAGGCCACCATCAGGTGAAATTGAAGTATTCCTAGAAGAACTAGAAAAGAGCATAAACACTGCAAAAAAATCAACAAATGCAGAAATCTGCACATTTGTTGATTTTTCATTGCTGCTGTAATTCAATGTGAATTACAGCAGCAATGAAAAAAATTAACTAGTGCTGCAAACCACCATCAAGATCTTAGGCCTGCAGCAGCTCATCACTGAAAACACAAGGCTAAGCAACAATAGCTCAACAATAGACCTAATACTAACCAACTCAAACCATGCCACAAAATGGGGCACTAGAAGCTGGGGTATAAGCGACCACGAACTAGTATATGTAACCAGGAAAAAGCTCAAAAGCACAAATCACTATGAATACAAAATGGGCAGGTCCTTAAAAAACTACTCAGAAGATACATTAAAAAATCATCTGCACCAAAACATAAACAACATCACACAAAACAGAGATGATGTTGATATCTATTGGGACAACATCATCACGGAAATAAGAAAATCAACTGATGAGATGTGTCCCATGAAGAAAATAAAAATACAAAAAAACCAAGACACTTGGGTAGACAAAGACCTGCTAACTCTCATCACAACCAAAAGTAAACTGGGTGATAAAGCAAAACGCACAGAAACAATAGAAGACAAACTGGTCTACCGCATCGCCAGAAACAACTCTCTCAAAGCTGTGAGAACAGCAAAAAAGAAATACATAATAAAGCAGGACAAAGATTGGGGAAGCAACACAAACAAATTCTGGAAAAATGTAAAGCTATTATTCCAAAAAAAGAACAAAGAAGAGCATACAAACTTCCAAGATAACGAAGGGGCAATGCTCACAGACAAAGATGCAGCAAACAAACTGAACAGACACTTTGCCACAATAGGGCAAAAGCTGTCAGAAAAATTCAAAAAAAGATGGGAAAACAGATCAGGAACTGTGGAGAACGAAATCCCCACCTGCAAATCAGATATGATAGAAGTAAAAAAATTAATAAATGACATAGACATGAATAAACCAAGTGGAATAGATGAAATACCAACCTAAATACTGAAAGAGGCACTCCAAGCCATCCCGGCCACCATAGTAGACCTATTCAACATCTCCTTTGAGCAGGGGCGTTTTATCTCAGCCTGGAAAATGGCAACCATCACCCCAATTCACAAAGGTGGAGACAAACAAAACATGGGAAACTACATGCCAATATCAATTCTTCAAACTCCAGGCAAGCTCATTGAAAAAGTGTTACATAGACACATCAATGAACACCTGGAAAAAAGCGATATACTAAACGAAAGACAAGGGGGCTTCAGGAAACTGCACACCACATCAAAAACAATAGGTAACCTAACAAATGACATAATGGCATCAATGAACCAAAAACAATTAGTTGGAGCCGCCTTCATTGACTTCAGCAAAGCATTTGACACAGTAGACCCCAAAATACTACTGGAAAAACTAAAAACCATGAGCATAAAATCCAACACTATGGATTGGATAAGATTCTACCTGAACAACAGGCAACAGAAAACAAAAATAAACAACACACTATCAGACAACCAACCTGTCACATGTGGTGTACCCCAAGGGTCAGTGTTAGGGCCACTACTCTTTATAATCTATATAAACAATCTTGAAAAATGGTTGCAAACTGAATGCCTCAAACTATATGCAGATGACACAGTCATATACGCAAATGGCACCACAGAAGAGGAGGTAATAACTAAACTAAATAAACTTCTACTAAAACTAGATGAGTGATGTGAGTCCAACAAAATAACCATCAACACAAGCAAATCAAAAACAGTACTCTTCTCGCAAAAACAAATGCCAGAAAGAAAACTACACTGTAAGTTAGGAAACCAAACACTAGAAAATGTAGACCATTACAAATACCTAGGCCTTGAGTTGGACAGCCAACTAAACTACAACCTATGTATAAATAAAATTATACAAAAAGTAAACACAAACTGTGTCTATTTGCAAAGCTAAGAGACTACATGACACAAGAAATGTCAATAAAAATCTTCAAGGGCATGGTGCTCCCCTATTTTGACTATGGAGATGTAAACTACATGGGTGCTAGAAAAGAACTACTAAAAAAACTGCAAACACTGCAGAACAGAGCCCTAAAAATCTGTCGAAGAGTAGACAAGCTGCACCCCACCTATGACATACACAAAAGAACCAAAGTGAAATTACTAGAAAATAGGAGAATAATTCATTTGAAAACATTAGCATATAGCTATAGCCAAAACATTAAACTTCTAACAAAACCACAAAGGGCTACTAGAGCAAATAATGCGCCACTACTAAAGCAGACCAGAAGCCAAATAAAAGCTCATGAGAGAAGCAGGCTGGAAATGGCTGCCAAGGTGTGGAATGCCCAAACGGTAAAGGAACGACAAATTCCTGACCTAAAAACTTAAAAAAAATATCTGTGCAAAATAATGCAAGGAAGCCCCCACAAAGCTGCACTGCAAAGGGGCATGTGATATATCATGGCCCACCAGCGGGACGCCCAATGGAAGTTAACCATGCCAAAAGTAGCCAGATAACACACCACACAGCTACGTACAAACCTATGATATGTAAATAGGAGTAGGCTAGTCTAGTAATAAGAGTAGAACAAATATATGCCAAGAAAATCCCCAAAAAACTAACATAGGCTATTAACCATACCAACCAATTATCTATCTGCTACTGAAATGCAGGCAATCAAATACCTTATCAGCAGCCACTGTGTGGTAAGATAACACCAACACTACAACTGGCCAGCATTGAAAACAAGCCTGGGTACCCGGGCTTATATGCTATGGACAGTATAAATACAGCCTCAATAAAAAAAAAAAGTTATTCTGTGCTGTAGCTCGTGAATGTACGCGTCCATTGATTTGCTTGCCTGATTACATGAATTGAACGTATATCTCACCACCGTTATGTTCGGCTTGCCCACGCAATACTCTTTGAATGCTTTTACTAACGGTTCCAGCTTGTCTTTCTCGGTGGCGTCGAATTTGAATGTTAGGTGTAGCTTTTGCGCTTCCAGCCCGGCCACGTGTAAGAACATGCAACACTGCGTCTTCTCTGGCTTACTAGTTGCTCCTGTAGCCATGCTGTAGATCCCGTATGCATGATACCAAGCTCGCCAGTTCATGGCCAAATTTCCCTCAAATGTCAAAGGCTGTGGCGGTTTCAGGCCCGTTCGAGCCATGGTGGGTCTACTTGGATTCAGATTTACGATTTGACACCATATAATATTGTAGTAACGAACACCACGAAAGCTAGTATGCAAGTGACTTTATTCGGGCCAACGGCCACCACCAAGGATCAGTGACGTCACAGGGGTCACCACCGATCAGTGAACAGCAGCTGCTATATGCACTATCTAGTACATACTTTACAGGAGGGAGTGAACTGTGCAATCCCTGCCTCTGCCAGTGTGGCCCTTACATATCTGTTTAGGGAGTCTTGTGATGCCTGAACGTGTGGTCTCCTAGTAGTTGCAAAGCTTTATTCAGTTCGTCTTTTCCAAGATATTTCCTCAAATGTCAGTAGATGGACCGTTCTGACACCTCAACCTTTGTGAACCTTAGTACTAGTAGGTTCTTTTGGGGATCATTAGACATCATTTTTTGGAAGTAGCGTATTGCGCACTCTCCTTCCTCCCAACTAATGCCCTCCCCTTTCATTAGGCTGAGTGCCTGGCTTGTCCCCTCTGACCTGTCGTTTGTAGGAACAGACATTACTTTCTTCAGTTTAGTTTGTCTAGTTGCAGGCAATGTGTGGGTCCCTGGCTCTGTAGGCGCCTGAGTAGCATATTCGGGTCCTAGACTGACTTGTACTTGGGAAACCCCTGTTTTAGGTTCCCATTCTGTTTCACTAGTCAGGTTACCAGTGGGTGTTCCCCAAATGCTCTTCTCTGATTTGTCTCAGCTGATGGAAAAACCTGGCTTTTCTAGCACTACTCTTGTGATTCGTACTGCCCTGTTTACCTCTCCATTTGTTCCCAATGAGAATGGTCTATGTAGAAGCATAGTATAATTTCATGCTTTACCCACAAGTGGTTCATGACTACCTCCATACCCCCAATAGCCGATGTCTACCTTTTGTGCTGGGGGTTCGTTATACAAACAAAAAGAGAAAAAGACTACCTTCATGATCTTAGTATGCCTGTATGGCCTTCAATTTAGATGCTTTGATGGCACTCTGGACCGGCTCCCATTTTATGAATCGTAGTAATGCTCTATCCTGCTTCCTTATTTCTAGGCTGTGGTAGGCTATGCTTGCAAAATATCTATGATAGCCAGCCACGTCCCTTTATTTATTAACTGCATGACTGGATTCAACTGTTCCACCTTAATGTGTCTGTTAGTCACATACCTGTTCAGTCTTTACAGGTTAATGGGTTTAAAGTCCCCGTTCCTTTTAGGCTTAAGGAAAAGGTGTGGCAAAGAGGTTCTATTAATCTCACCTGCTGGTTCTATAAATAGAATGCCCTGTTCCAACATTTCTGTAACTGTTAGCTTCAATGTTGTTCCGTTCCATTTGGAATCTGATGCGGTGTCACTGTTTGTGTGGGTCCTCCTGACGGCTCCATTTTTACACCTTCCCCTTCACCCATTAGTCGGTGGATATGTTCTCCCACTATCGCGCCTTACAAGACACGCCCTGCTGTGAAGTTGATGCCCGGTGTACATACATTTACTTGCATGTCATGCAGTCACTATAGTTGTTGCCTGGTGGCCTGCCATGATCCCTCAAGGGGTGGCTCAGGGTGGTTCGTGGTCGTTCATGGTGGTTCAGAGTGGTTCAGGGTGACTCAGGGTGGATGAATTTGCTCTAGGAGTGGGGGTGGGGGTGATGTTGGAGTGTGGACTAGATGGGATGAGTGTACACACGGACCTCGCCTCAGTAACGTAGACCTGTTCTGCACCACTTTGTCATGGATGGTAGGATGTGCTTCTGCTAGTTGTCTGCATCTTGGGGAGTAATGCAGTTGGTGGCTCTTCGCCTGGTCACACCTGTAGCTTCCCTGGTATAGCATGTGCTAATATGGAGAGATTTCTATCCGGATTCTTCATGTTACTGTATTAGCCTTGAAAACTTCTTCACGTTTGAGTAGATAATGAAGGATGCTGCTTTGTGGTTGGAGTGAAGTATGGCCAGATCTTCTCTCAAAAGGAATTGATATCCCTGGTCTCGTCTCTCCGCCAGTGGTTATAGTTGTGGCTGTAGAGACAATCTCGTAGTCTCTCCGCACGCTCACAAGGGTTGCCAAGTGCCAGCATGGCTACCAGTTCCTTTGTCTGGAGGGGGCTTCCTTTCCTACCCCACCTCACACCTGTACGATCGGTCAAGTGATCACCATGCATAAGGCAGAGCCATTGTCCTTGAATCTCTGTTGTAGTGCAGTCTTCAGGTTTATTGTGTGGCATCCTTCTGCATTGGACAACCGCAGCAGTGTAGAATAGGTTTCTATTGTTTTCATGAATGACAAGGGGTTGTTCCACAGAGAGTTCACTAGCTGTGTTGTGTTTCCTGCTAGTTTCCCCCTTTTTTTGCATCCAGAGGCGCTTTCTCAGCTGGCATGAACTGCTGCATGGATAGGGCTCTATGGACCATGCACCCATGCCTGCCCGAGCCCCTCTCAGTGACACGCATGTGGGGAGCTGTGGCCACAGTACCCTGGTACCCTAGCCTCCGGCATCGAGGAAGTGAGGAGCCCTGGGACTAGTTGGTACCATACCGGGAAAAGCTTACAGTTATGAGCGTGTGGAGCTGTCCCCTCCCCACCCGCCATGGGTAGGTGGCCTGGTCCTCGTCGCCTGCTTACCATCACAATCTGCCACCAGTAGTACTCACAATGCATTAATGCCGTCACAACGTATTAGACTGTGAACCCTACTACCGTCCACAATGGAGACCTCTTTGTTGCTTGACTTAGCTTATTTTATTAGGGTTTTCCATCCTAGCAACATCTAAGGATATATCATGTCGGATACCCATTTGTGACAGTTTGCGCTGATGGCGACTTTCACAGACTTGGTGACTGCCATGGTATAGTAACCCACCAGAGCCATGATCTAATATCCAACTCAGTCACATTATCCGTATACTGAGCCAACCAGCCCTTGTCCTAGTAATGCCAAGTCCAAAGTAGCAGCAAGTAGCAATTGTATATGTTGTTGGCTCGATTACTGACTTTTTTATAACTGGTTGTAAACTCCACGGCTGGCATCTGTGGGTTGTGTAGGCAGGCCAGAATGAAATCAATACAGGCAAGAAGAGAAAGGAAGAGTATACAGAATGAAAGTAGAGAGAGAGACAATGACCTCAGGTCTATTATTATATAGTGGTACATGGATCTGGTATGGCATACCACCTAGCCATGTTCTCCAATGAGCAACAAGCATTTATAGTTCCACCAATGAACAGTAAGCATTCCTTGGTCACCATGGCTACCGTGATCTGCCCACCACCACCATGCGGTGTGGCTGCTTGACCACCACCTGCCTGAGCTCTGTGTGTGGTGATCCGTGACTAACAGTTTGGGGGAGGGGGTAGTGAGTAGAGCTCCTGAGGCCCCGTACACACCATCACTAATGCCTCCTTCACACTATCTACCTAATACACAATGACTATTGACCATAAGTAAAGGATCACCAGTAACTACATGAATACATTCATGCACCTGGCACTATACACCATTTACCTTAATATACCATTTGTATTCCATTATAGACCATTTGCATTCCCCACCAATGCGTTTTATCAGAATATTTTACAACGTATCGGCATCGACTGAAAGCATATCAGGAAGTTTTCTGCACAAATGGCTTCAAGTGTGAAAGGACACCTTCAGCCACCAATGAAGACATGCTAAACACTGTTAAATATGCTTGAACGACTCTCACAGATTAACGGTTATTGCTCGATATATTTTTAATTGTTACTACGCAATCAAGATGATGGCGCCCTCAAACGCCATATTTGGGTAATAGTGTCTTCAGTTCATTCGGACATTCGCATTCTTTGTCACATTAGCATTACACTGTGGTTATTATATATTGTGTTTGATTAATTAATAACTGCTGCCTTTATTGACGTTCCGTGCACAGGTGGAGACCAAAATCGGAGAGCAGCTAGTCGCGGAAGGCGTTCTATTGTTATGTTCACTTATAAGTTATAGATGGTTTTCGAATTGAATGATTTATCCAATTTATTATTTAGCACAGAGGAATTTCAATTTACCAAGGTATGGGTTGGTAGCCTGACCATGTGTAAGTGGTTATCTTAGTTAATTCCCAAGTGCTAATAAATACAATGTTATTAAATCTGATGGAAATAAGGTGGGCGCGTTAGTGTATTTAAAGGAAGTAACTATTCGCACGGCGGCCGACTTCCGCTCCGTACCTAATGCACACTTTCTTCCCTTTCCACTCCTTTCATATCCTCACTTAACGCACACTACCAGCCTCTACTCACTCCCGCAATATCCTTACCTATCACACTATCTGTCACTACCTTCACCTTACTTAAAACACATCACCCGATTCTACCGACTCCCTTCATCTCTGTACCTGACACACAACCCTCCTCTCCCTACTTCCTTCATCTTACGTAGATCTCCACGGCCGCGTGCGAATAGCCTCGACCGTGTTTAAAAGTAAGTCAATCCATCACCTGTTTGTTATATGAGAGTCTGCACCCATGCCAACTATTGCAGTTGAAGAAGCAACGTGCAGCAATTAGACGTGGACACCGCCTAATCTGCCGTCGCTTCCCATGCGGAAGGTCGTGGGATCAATGCCCGACCGAGTGAAACCAAAATACGCCGCCACCCCGAATGGTGTTGTGTGACGCTCCGCATTTATATATTAGCAGACGGTGGGGACTATTTACCAACTCAGATGGTGTGACCGAATCGGATGCCGCGTCATGATGACATCTACGTATTTTAACTCCAGTCCCCTGATATGACCTGAAGTATTGCCAGGACATAAAGCCACAATAAACCAAGCTATGATAGGGACGCACTCATGGGTGGCCCCTTTGGTTAGACATTGATACATGCGTGTGAGCACTTTACAATGAACCGTTACTAAAGCAGAACCCGGTGCACACACGTTCCACATAATGACCTGCCCTCCCCCCCCCGACTTGACGCCGTCGGGAAAGTGGGGTGGTGGGGGTGGGTGTGGGTGTGGGGGGTGGCGGTGGGGCTAGGGTAGGGGTGTTGCGCACGCCACCCCGCGGGAGACTGCAGGGTGTGCGTTAACACAACAGCGCTGACGCTGAGGCACACGGCAGTTTGCAAACAGGATTGGCCATTCAGGTCTACGTTACTGAGGGTTGCCTTAAGCCTGGTACACACCTCCCGTATACGATTCACGCGCTAAAACTGACTGCCCGACGCGACCCGTCACAACCCGACCCATCCCGTTTCCCGACTAATGCCCGGTACACACCTCCCGTATAAAACCTAAAACTGCCCGATTCATTTTTTGAATTTTATACTTAAGCCCTAAAACTGAGTTTTAAGTTGCGAATCGGAAGGCTCAGGTGTGTTAAGGGGGTCACACACCTAAAGACTGAAACCGACTAAAACTCAAACTTAGTCGTGAAACGGGCAGTTTTAGGTTTTATACGGGAGGTGTGTACCAGGCATTACGCCTGCACAGGGAGGTCCGCGTGTACACTCATCCCATCTAGTCCGCACTCCAACATCACCCCCCCCCCCACCCCCACTCCTAGAGCAAATTGACACATCCTGAGTCACCCTGAACCACTCTGAATCACCACGAACGACCACAAACCACCCTGAGCCACCCTGAACCACCACAAATTACCACAAACCATAAGGAACCACCTTGAGCTACCCTGAGTCACCTGGAGCCACCTTGAATAACCCTGAACCACTCTGAACAGTTATCCCGTTTTTTTTTAGTTTCTTGTTTGTGATTCTGTAATGTTGTTCTTTTTTCAGGGGTGGGGTTGTTGGCCCCACGCCCAACCCCCAACCTGGAGGAAGAGTGGCTGCTCTTAGTCTGTCCTCTACCATGAGTCCTGCCCGGCTTGGTTAAACCTGCCAGGGGGCTAGCCCCCCGCCGGTATAGCTCTCGTGGTCATGGAGGCACACAAGCCTCCCCACCACGACAAGGTAGCAACACATTGGGGGAGGGAACCACCCTTAACTGTATTGGAAATAACCATTTTTCTGTGCAATAACCCCCAAACCCAAACCACCCTGAACCACTCTGAACCACCCTGAACCACCCGTAACCACTCCGAGCCACCCTGAACACTGCCATTATTCTGCATAAGAACATCTCCCCTCACTTGAACCACCATGAACCACCTTGGACTCTGTATTAGAATCATCTATTAGTATTATGCAGCACAAAAACCACCACCCTAAACCATGAACAACCTAAATCCTCTATTAGAACCAGCCGTTATTCTGCTCAAGAGCCACTACCCTCACACTGAACCACCCTGAATCACCCTGGATCACCTTGAACCACCCTGAACCACCTGAACCACCCAGAACCCTGTATTAGAAATAACCATTGCTGTGCTTAAACAACAACTTTGCACTAAAACAACCCTTCAATAAATCTATTATTAACCTTTCATTAATGGGTAGTGTTATGTGACTAAAACTGATTTACAATTATTAGGATAAAATATGACTCGTTATGATTTGCATAGTGTGAAGCAACATATATGGTCTCTGGGTGTCTGGTAAAGCTGTGGCTATTGGTGTCATTAAATCCTCATGGCTGTCTTCAGTGTCTACTTGGAAAGTAGTGAAAACCCTACTTCGAATTATAGTAAATTGAAGGTTGTTGAGTATACATTATAACCTATGCAAGTGCACCATTCCCTTCCCTGTATGACATAATGTAACTACTAATAATAGCCATGGTGTACTCTGAGTCTAATGGTGTTGGACAGACCAATTCTGACCTACTGGATTCAAGCACAAATAGCTCCTTCTACACATGCTCTTTCATAAATATACACAGAATATTCATCTAAGGAATGCATGGACAAATTATGTAACCCGATCTTAAATCATTGGAATATCTCAAATAGGACTACTTCGTTCACTCTGATATAATAACTCCAATCCTGACAGTAAAATCACCATCCCTTAAAAATATGCAAACTTAAGAGGTGGTTTGAATGTAAATGGCGTCTAGTCAAGTTCTAGTTTTGTTCAATTGTAAATGCCCATTTAAAAATAATTAACAAATTATTCATTCTGAAGTATACATGGAATCACATAAGCCGAAGGTTTCAGTTCATGAAAACACTTTTATCATTGTGTATGCTACTGTCGTGGGGGTGATGAAAATGGGAAATACTGTGCCTAGAGCGGGACTCGAACCCACATCTCTTTGCATTCCGGGCCAGTGTGCTAACCATTACACCACCTAGGCTCCCTGATATCAATACACTCCCCACGCCTACCTGTCTATGTGGTTACTTGCCTGAGAGGTCAGTGCAGACCACTACACTACCTTATTGTGGAAGAGGATTTTTGTCTGTATTTCGCCCCGTATCCTTTGTGAAACTACGTGATTATGTATTTAATTAACATTGTGGATAATTATCTTCCATAGCAGGGTCGGCTCAATGACGGAGGGGGGTATTGGCTGCTGCTTGGCATGTATGGAAATGAACCGATCCGGTGACCATTGGTCACGTGGTCTGACATAACACTAACACACTATAATATTACTGGATGCTCGGCCGCATGAACACCAGATAATACCATAAAACTCTCCCCCTTCATATCACCTGTGATGTTGTTATTCAAATACTGACTATCAACTCATTAACCAATACTAAGGAAGAATGAAGACAAGTCACGCAGATAAACAGTGGAGAAGTTGCGCTTTATTGGCATCAACTCCTGTCCACCTACTAGTGACCTATCATCCACACTCCTTACCCTCCGTCCACACAGTATCTCATTACTACTTTAGCCTGTATAGAAAGCAGTGCCTACAACACATGGGACAGGAGTCCTATGGCTGTGTACACACTCAATTGGAATATATGAATTTTGCTAGCATCAGACAGATTGTTTGGGTTCCTGCTCTAGAGTAGGTGTGTCTCACTCCAGAGCCAGGAGTAGAGTGATTTCTCTTCAGTGTGTCTGAAGCAGAATCTTGAATAATGAATTAATCTCAAAGTGAGGCTAGTGTGGTCAGAGGGTCAAGGTAGATGTGACTGGGCAGTCCCACAGTCAGCCAATCAGGCGCCCCCACAGCTGGAGTGGGAGCCAACCCCCAGTGGAGGTGGCTGTCACTCAACTCAGCTGCAGGTGGTGCCCTGAGTGCATATGCAAATGAGGCTGGGGTGGGCCCGCCCCATGGTCATGGGTGAACAGGTAGTTGCAACAGTTGCAATAGATCTCTGTTAATATGACTTTTCTCCGATTGCACTCCTTATGGATGCATAGAGAAACATGTCAATAATCATGTACTGTCTTCTTATATAGGAACATCTCTTCAGTAATCTCAGGCATCATATATAACATATATTTCACATCACTCATTATCATGTACAATGGGAGTGGGATACTATTTCTATTAGTTTACATAAGATTGTTTCCACTCCGTCGCCCAAGAATAATAATGCCTTCTGCCAATATATCATTCTTAACCGAAAATCCATATATTTTTACAACGTCCCTCTTCCATTTTACTTAGGTATATTCCCCACCATATTGGCTACTCCTCCCTTCCCCACTGTCAACATTTTTCTTTCAAGTTTTCTTTCAAGTTTTCTGTCTTTCCCCAGTTCTCCACCACCTTGAGGACCATTCCTATCTATTTGTTTACAGTAATTGTTTTAGACAAGAACAGCCCCAAAATCTACACTAGAATGGCGGTCTCAATCTAGGTGGTGGCTTTGAACCGGCTATCTTGCTACTTATCTATGCTAGTTCTACTCCCCCCTTAATTAATATTACATTTATATTTTCAAAAGATGTCCTTTATCCTCCTGTCACTGTCCAGGCTGTGTCTGATAATTCTCTTGCATGCCCAGGCCCCCTTTAAAACTCATGATAAAAAAAAAAGTTTTAAAAATAGGGTAAGCAGGACAGAATAGCCACTCAAGCAGGGAACCATGACAGGTCAGATCTTGCACAAGATAATCAGAACAACATGTCATTCAGTTGTGATTGATCCCCTCAACCAAGTTTAGACTACTGTATAGGATAATCAAACCAATCAGTTCCCAGTAGTGATTGTTCCAATCAATCATCGACCCGATCGGTCCACCGATCCAACATCAATCAAATGACCCGAATCAATCAGATGACTCAAATCAATCACTGACTCGAATCAATCAAATAAACCCAATCATTTCTTCCATCATTGGTTGGCCCCGCCAACCACTGGTCCCGACACTTCAGTGACCCTCACCACTCATTGACCCCATCAATCCTCGACCCCAAGATCAATCAAATGAGCCGAATCAATCAGATGACTCGAATCAATAAAAAAATGATCATATCATTAACGCTTACTGTGGCACCCCACCGCCGATGCCCACACCCAAGGTGTGCACACCGTCGTGAGCCGACGCATTTCTGCAGCCTGTCCGGCACTGCTTACCACTGATTGGACGGTCAGAAACTGACTAAGGATCCGTGATCCAATCGTGATGACACACGCACCGCAATCAGCATCTGCACCTTATTGGATTTACCCAAAAACCACATCCTTGGTTTAACAAAAAAAATCTGACTGGTGCTCGGATCACGTCCCTGTCGCACACTAACATACGAGTACATGTAAATGGAGGGAGGCGGTGAACACACAGCGCGTCACCGTACCGTCCACCCCCGCCCTACACTAGGTCGTCTTTCTCTCGTATTTCCCCATCACACATGCAAACTCGTCCCTCCTACACTTAAGTAGTCTTTCTCTCGCATTTCCACCATCATACACACGGACTGGTCCCTGCCGGACGGCATCATCTGGTTCGATTACGTGAGCAGCCCGAGGCGCGAACTCGTCTATGGCTCATTCTGCGCCCGATGGGTCAGGTGGCCGCTAGGACCTTCCCATGGCTATATCATGCCAGTTTCATGCAAGCAGGAATCAGAGAGGTGCATAATGTTTAATTAAATCCTCTACCCCTTACTTCGCTACTGCGGGTTCTTCGCAAGCAGGAATCCGAGGAAAGATCAATTGCTATAATTAACTTCCCCCCATACTTGTATCCTACAAGCAGGAATCAGAGAGGTGCATAATGTTTAATTAAATCCTCCGCCCCCTCCCCATAATTGTTCATTGTGGGTTGGGCGGGGAGCCTAAATTCCCGATATTCCCAAATCCCCTGACCACTACCAGGATCCCGAGTTAGCTACCCGTCGCCAGACCAAAAGGCTTGGGAAGGGCTAGGAGTAGGTGACTAGAAATCCTATGTTGGCAAGCTCCAGTGGTTTCGAGCAACTCTCACTCATTAACATAGACCTCGGTCAATTCCGACCGGGCACTTTTGTCGAAATGAGAAAATTATTTTGTCTTGAAATTTATACAACGTCCCTGCTCATCCCCCTGAATTTGGTTCTGATGCATAAGGAGTGCATATAATATGCGGGACAAACACTACCCCTAGTAGACAGCTCGGAAACTTTAAAAATAACTATGCGAGTTATACAGCGTCCCTGCTCATCCCCACAATTTTCGGTTCCAATGCCACAGGCACTGAATACACATGCTAGTAACCTCATTACACCCTATACGGGAGCACAGCCAGTTCCAACACTGAGCCCTGCAGCTTATACCTCACTATAGCATCTCTATGGATCATCAACGGGGAGGGAGGGGGCAGATCTCTGGATTCAGAGACCACCTCCTCCCTGCACCCCGGCACCATACCTTGCCCTTTCCTTGGACATCTGCATCTGGTACAACAAGCTTGGCACCTGTAATAACAATACACGGTACCACACAACACAATTATACCGGCCACTGCCAACAAAAAACAATACCACAGTATACTAAGATGTTCAACACGGACGGATTCGTCCGGCACCTGCACTAAACCGTCCATTGACATCAGGGGGACCTGCAACTCCGGCAGCTGCTCGAGCTGCTCCTTCATCAGTCGTGGAGAGCAGGAGGCCATGAGACATTCAAGGCTGGTAGGTCCAGCCTTGATGGCATCCGTCGTCTGTTCATGGTCTCATGTTTAACTGTCAATGTTCGCAAAGGCCAACCTCTGCCCTCCACCATGCATTCCTCCGGCACCTGCAGTAACATCGGGCCGGTGATCCTCTGGTTTCTTTGGGGCTTTCCGGCACAACGAATTGTCACATCCATCTGAGGTTCATGGGGAGCAATGTTCACATCACCCATGCCCTCCACAGGTGCCACAACAGTGGCATACCCAGTCTTTTGGATCTTTGTGATCTGTAGCTTGCAGTCCTCCGGTTTCGTCCCCATCACAAGTGCCACTTTGCAGGTCTGGTAGGATAGCACACCATGGGCAGTCTGCCCATGCAAGCTTCTGGATAGAAGCTTGCCTCCTTCTCGTGCTCACCGCTACCATAGACTTCCCCACCACGGTCCTCAAATGTTCAGCGTCTAGCAGTACCGGCAGATACATCAAGTGGTATGCCGAATACGTCTCCTGACTCACCATCTGTAGTCCCAGGCGGAAGGCGATCGACGCGTCCGGACCCCACACCGGTTCTACCCTTGTGTGTTGGTAGTACCAATGCAGATCGAGACCGCGAAACCCCACATCCTTGGCCGCCTTCAACACGAGTGCCAGCTGAGCCGGCATGAGTAGCGCCTCCATCAACATGCCGTGCTCCAGCTGCATCACCATCCGGTGGTGTAAGGCTCACTTTGATACATAATCGTCCACCACGCTCTCCAGTTCTTCCACCGCCAGTCTCACATGCTTCAGCAGCGCCAAGTGATTGGAGATGGCCGTCATGTTTCTTGCCTCTTTTCGTTCTGCTGCCATTATTCGCTCCACCACCGAAACATGCTCCGCTAATTGCAGCTGAATATTTCTGGTTCGATTCATAATGGAAAGCATGTGCTCTTGGTTATGCTTCAGGGCCTTCATCCTTAGGCTGTGGGTGGTAATAGCCTGTTGCACTTTGTTTAGCTGTGCCTGGCTTACCATACCAAAAGGCCATGACGCCACTACCCCTACTGCATTGACCAGTCCCCTCCTAGGCCGTTTAGCAATCACATGTAGAACGTCAACAGGGTCTAGCCCCAGCCTAGCCTGTAGGACCTTGAGCTTCATTTCCCAATGATGAATACTAACATACCACAGGTTCTTAGTCAATTTGTCCACATAGCCCTGCACTTCTGAGACCCAGGGTCCCACCGGTGGCCGGTTTGGGGGTGTGATAGCACCACCAGCTGCCACACAGCGGACACCGTCCTCACCTCACCCTGGCTCCTAACGAGGACACCATCCTCCTTAAAGAGGTCGGCGCTGCCGCCCAGAGGCAGGCAGCACCAGATGACGCCTAGGTGCCATTACAGAGACCACATGATACAAATCGACCTGGATATAAAATTGCAGTCTCTGGGCGATAAGTTTCCGGAAATCGCATCCCGCAGCACTATATAAACAGCGCAACTGGGCAGATCTGCTTATCAGCCCCAACACCGCTATATCCGACGAACACTCACGTCATATACTTTGAACACTCCAAAACCGCTGCAATCCACTGGACAACTCCTGAATGCAATCTAATTGCACCCCGGAGGTTCCCGAAGCGATAACAAACTCAATTTCAGACCTACAGACACGCCTCAGCTTCCCAAACGGCTCTCCAATGACCTATTCAATTATAGTTCAATATCAATCACTGTCCACGGGACATGCTCCAACGCGCACGTACCAACATGCTCCAGGTCACGTCCTTTGCTTGCCGGACAAGCACCTGAAGGAATCTTCACCACAACAAAAACAATATTATTCACAACAATATTTGTCGGTGGTAGGCTATGTCTGCCTCTGACCCTACAGTCACCACACAGTATTAACTCAAGTCCTGCCACCGTGTTTAGGTGTACACGCTCCAGTACACTTAGAGGTCAACCACTTAGCCTCCCAAACAACACACACCAGCCTGCTGCTATAAATATCCACCGTTGCTGTAACTAATCACTGTCTTTTAGCAGCAGCTTTTAAGACACAATGTCTGTGTACATTCCAATCAGTAGGTGATGTTAGTGTAAATGATTTCCTTGGTGCTGGCATCCACACAATGTTCGTGTAAATGTGTATCAGCACCTAATAGTCAGGGGGCCAACTCACATAGGTGTGAAAGTGCATACTAATGCAATTTTATTGCTGATTGTGCTAGATAGGGTTATTAGTAGTGAGAATCAAGAGGGTGCCACTCTGGCACCCTTGAGCAATTTTTGTTATAAACTGTTTTTGATATGACATCATATTGGATCAGACCGGCATTTTTTGCGGCATGAGGGGGTAGTGTTCGTATATCAGCTATATTATCAGTTCTAAATTAGCACTTAGCACTACATATAGTATACCAGAAGAAAGGATATTGAAGTACCGTTCTCATGGTGTAAAAATTATCATTGTAGAGCAAAGATACATGCCACAGCATACATTAACAAGCAATTGTCATCGACAACTCAAACTGAAAAATATTGCGAAATACTCATTTCAGTGTGATATTTTTGCTATTAAAATAATAATAAAAGTAGTAGTTGTACCTCAAATATGTATCAAATTGGAATAAGCAAGTCCAATTCCTATTTATACATTTAATGAAAACAATATTAAACAAAGCAATTGATGGATACGTAAGCAAACCAAACTAAATCCGGAATAAGATCTGACATATGCAGAGATACACTTTTCACAAGTTGAATTTGAAATATTTCAAATGGCTTTTAACTTCATCGTAGTATTTCTTTGGGAAATAGTACTTAAACCGATATAAGAAACAGACATGGTGTATTGTCTTATTCATTTAGGTTGCCATACGTGTCATACATAAAGCATTTGTGACACGTCATTGCACATGATTCAGGTTTCAGGATCCAATCCATCAGTCCTCTGCATTTTCCTCATCATCGTCCTTGTCGTTCTCGTCGCCATCCATGAATGGGGCAGATTCATGTTTTGTGTGTTCGTTCGAGCATCCCTCGTCTGCTCCACATTTACAGTACATCGTGCAGGAAAGCCCGCTTGCCCGACAGCTGCACTTGAGGCTCCCACATGGCATGCTCGATTTGCAACCAAATTGCATGAGGGACGGTGGGGCAGCAGTGGAAGTGCCATTGACAGGGCAAAGAAGTGTTTTGTTCAACTCCCATCCATACTAACTAACATCAAGATCTGGTGGGTGTAGCTGGTCTGCCACTCGCCATGTTAGTACCTGGATACGGGCTCTCTTGATGTGCTGTAGGGCAGCTTCGCTCGTGGGAGGAAGGCTCTTAATTTTTGGTGGATCCTTCATTTTTCTGAACAGTAGATAGCTCAGCCCATCTAGTGTTGACACCACCACACCTCCATACAAATAGGACAAGAATTGGAAGCCTTCCCTTGTCCAGTCCTCTTCTGATGCATCATGATCTGCAAATGCCCGAAGTGGAACCTTAGATTTCAGTAGCATACTGCACACGGAAGCCTTCCCTTTGCCATATGGGTATGATATGCTATCGCAGCCTGAGAGGGCAAATCTTGACATCTGTCTCCAAGTGCCATGGCCGTTGCATTGATGTCAATGACTTCACCGTTGTACTTCTTCATGGATACCTGAGCAGGGAAATTATAGCACCACACAAAGTATACCATTAGGATGAAGATATCCATATCATCAGTAGCACCCTTTGCCCGTTGCCGACGTTCATGAGATTTGATGGAGTGCTCCTGGTAGCAGTCGAATACTACATACGTGGTATATGGACGAGCGAATGAGGAAATGAATCCTTTGGCGAACATAGACATCGTTGCATTTTTTGGCCACAGGGTGTGGTAGATTGCCTCATTCCCGTCTATCAACTGCATGTCAATTGTAGGTAGTGGTTCTTTGTAGGTGATGGCCAACTTCGACAACAGGACCGAATTGCTTCCCTTGCGCATATCTCCATAATCGTCAAAGAGGGCTGTTGGCACTGGAGCCAATTCATACTCGAATAAGTCAGAAAGCTTCACATCTCTCTTCTGGGACACAATTAGTAAACGTGCGGAAAGCTTTTCCATATCGTATATGCTGGAGTCCCCTACCTTCATCTTCTTCTTCATTACTTCCATAGCTATGATAGTTTTCTTGAGAGGGACGTATAACCCATCAGAAAGCTTTGCTGTGAATTCAGCGGCCATGATTCCTCCTATGCTGACGGACTGATCCACGTTCACTTCATCTGCAGCTACGAGACCATTTATAATGTTATACAATGGTTCTGTGGCTTTAGTCAGGAGTGGATTGGTGTGGCATTCGACTTCAAGGATGATCTTCTTCCTGTCTTCGTTGTGAAGTTGTCGTCGTCTCTTCCCTTCTTCTTTGTGTCTTCCTGTGCTGTCCTCCTGATCCTCATCTTCCATCTCATCGAACATGTTTTATCTTTTTTGTAAATATAGTTTATTCATTGAATAAAGTCTTTTGTCAGCACCGTGGCACTGGTCTTCCAGCCATGTGACAGTTATTTACAATATATGCAGCTAGCCCAAATCAGCTGAAATAACAATATCAAACATTCAAAGACTTACATATGGTATAGTTTGACAATTCACATACAAAAATCAATTCACATACAAAATAGCAGTTATATGTTGTATTCGACACACTTGAATACATTACATGTGGATTATTAAAGACCTTTACAATTACGGAGTGGTTAGGTGCATAGTTTTCCTTCATAGGTCTGTATGCCTACTATGTTATGAATTGCAAAACTATCATGTTGTTGGAGTTAACATTTTGAGATGGAGTGAGTGTTAGTAGAATGGTTTGTTTATTCTGTTAGATAGAGTGTGGTTAGCTTATAGGGTTATGCTTAAAAGGTTAATACCTCAGGTGTGTTTTTTGACTACATGAAGATGTTTGAGTAAGTAGGTTGTTAGTAATGATGGGATAAACAATGCTTGGAGGATTGTATGTTTCAGTCATTTAGTACTCTTGTACAGACTTTATTAGTGTCTATGTTTGTACAAGACCCTATAATACCAAGACAGCTCACTCAGCCTGTACTGTGTAATCAAAATGATCAAACCCACCACTTGGTGCGATGGCTGTTCCCCCGGCTAAACAGATGCTATAGTATATGCACAAATGCATATATGAATGTGAAAGCTGTGTGACGATGGCGACGAGGATGACGATGATGTGTGCCTGTTCATAGCAATCCCATGTTGATGTGTATTCACGCTTACCCGCCTCATGCATGATATAACCGTATGTGTTTACATGTGAAACACCAACCAGCAGCTGGGTCAATCAAACCCACCACAAGGTGGCACCGCAAAATTTACATCACATGGGAGAGATAGGGAGTGAGCCGTCCCAGTACCATAGGGCCCCCGGTCTATAGCAATACTACCAGACTGATACACTTTTCCGAAATTGCTGGGCAAATAATTTGTACGGTGGATAACTTGGTTTGTTGGCAGCAGGCAAAGGAGCGCGTGGGGTGGTGGGAGGGGGTGGGGTGGCCATAAGTGCTTATAATAGATAGCTAATTAAATATGGCGACCTCATCACTAGGCCTGTAGAAGGGCCTGATTGGCTTGGTGAATTCTTACCAGGTTCTTGAATTCTAGATGTGTTTGTGCATGTCTAATTCTGACTGGGAGGTCATTCCATAATTGGCTGCCTTTGTAGATAGGGGCTCTTGTCAGTCTATTTGTGAGTGGTTTAGGAACTTTGAGGAGTGTAGCATCCCCCTGCCTGGTAACTCTGGTAGTATGGTCTATGTAGTTTTCATCCTTGGCTCTGATAAACATAAGAGATAGCAGATGTGCATTGCTCCTTTGGCTCAGGTATGTGATATTAGATCTAGTGTGCATCTCATTCACTGAGAGAACTTTGCCCCTATATACTGTTCTAAGAGCTCGGTTTTGAGTTCTCTGTAATTTATTTTCTTGTTGTTTTGTTAAAGGCCATAGATTAGATCATTATAATCTATTATTGGCAGTATAGTTGCCTTATACAGTTTGAGCGCTGTGTTCTCACTCATGTAGCATCTTATTTTTCTAAAGGTTGTCATTCTCATACCTAGAATTTGGTTCAGCCTCGATAGTTGCTGGTTCGCATTCAGTGTAGAGTCAAGAGTGGTTCCTAAGTATTTGTATGAGTTCACTTCTCTTAGCACTGCATTGCCTATACATAGCTCTATATTTTGCGCATGCGATTTTCTAGATTTTGTTCCAAATATCACATATTCTAATTTTTGTGTCTTTAAGGTAAGTCTGTTATCAGCACACCAAATATTGACCTTTTTAACACCTTGTTTACCATAGTAGCTGCCAGAATAAAGTTTTTATTGTGCACTGTGAGGACAGCATCATCCGCAAAAAGTGTGAAATTAGCACTGGTAGACAATGGTAGGTCATTAATAAATATCAGAAAGAGGAGTGGTCCCAAAGTGGAACCTTGGGGCACTCCTGTTCTGACAGTTCTCGTGGAGGATTCTGTATTATTAATTTTTGTGACTTGTTGTCTATTGTTTAAGTAGTCGGATATGAACCTACATGATCTTTTTCCCAGTCCAGCTCTTTTGATCTTACATAGCAGGATTTTGTGGTCAATTGTATCAAAAGCTTTCTTGAAATCAAGAAAAACAGCTATTGTAAGCTCACCTCTGTCTGTGCTAATCAACAATTCATCCATTAATGAGGCAAGTGCCTTAGTCGTAGACTTTTCTTTTCTGAAGCCATTTTGTTGGGTGGCTAAATAGTTAGTGTCCTCAAGAAATGTTTTTATTTGGTCGTGAATTATCTGTTCAATTATTCTGCCAGGGAGAGGTAGTATGGATATAGGTCGCAGTTCATTACAGGACTTTGGGTTACCTACCTTGGGTCTAGGGGTAACTGTTGCTCTCTTCCATTTTTCTGGGAAAATTCCAGTAGTAATTATGAGGTTGTATAGGTATGTAAATTCATCTATCAGAGCCTTGATGGTGCCCTTGATAAAGGTTGAACTGATGTCCTTCATGCCTGAAGGTTTGAATGGTGATAGATTTTGTACTTTGGTAAGGATATTGTCTTTTGTTGTTTCTATGAGATCATATCTATGTTGGTTAACTACAACCTTATAGTTTTCCTGGACATCATCTTTTGGTTGAAATTTTTGGGCTAGGTTAGCTCCTATATCAACAAAGTATTTGTTGATCTCTTCTGCTAGTTGAATATCAGGTATTGTTTCACCAGTACTGTCATTTATTAGATTACTGATTTTTGGCTTGGGATCAGGCTCTATTTGATCGAGTTCATACCAAAATTTCTTGGGGTTTTGGTTGTGAATGATGGCTTGGTCAAGATAGTACCTTGATTTTGCCTTTCGAACCTCAGTCCTGGCCTTTCTAGTTAAGCATTTTGCTATGAATGCATCCCCTGGGTCTTTGGTTAATTCAGCCTTTTGGCAAAAGTAGTCCCAATCTCATTGTAGTTCTTGTAATTTGTCATTTAAGTATTTAGCTGTATTTTTTTCTTATTCTCAGTTCAATCATTGGGCAAAGTTTGTCAGCAGCTCTATCAAGGATAGCTTCTAACATGTCCCAGCACTTGTTCGGATCTTGCTCATAAAATATTTCATTGGTAGCAAATCCCCGTAATGTGGTTGAAAGGTCCTCATAGGTGCAGTTTCTATATGAGCGGCCCCACTGTGATGTGGTTTGTTTGTCATTCCTTGGTTTATTTTTAATTATTATATAAATAGGTTTGTGATCACCTATGTTGTAGTTGAGGATACCAGATGTAGTACAATATTTTATATTTGTAAAAGCCAGGTCAATTGTTGTATTTGAGGTTTGTGTGCTTCTAGTAGTTTTGTTAATCATCTGTTGCAGTTCATGTTCTGTGGCAAATTGTCTCGTGATATTAGCTGATGGTTGATTTTTTGCATTGTAATCTGCAATGTAATCACCAATGAGAAGAGTTTCATATTTGTTAATGTCTATAATTTGTTTCATGGTTGAGCTTAGTAGGTCAAAAGCTTCCTGCATATTCCCATTTGGGGGCCTATATACATTACCTATTAGAATTTTCTTTGTGTGTGGTCTGGTGATGACTGCCCACTGTAATTCTAGAGTTCCATTTGAAATATTGTGGTTGGCATACTTTTCAGTGTCTATTTGCAGTGTGTCTTTGCAGTAGAATCCTAGGCCTCCACCAGCTTTGACTTGGCCATTTGGAAGCTTTGTTTGCCTGTCAAATCTTAGGAACTTGTACCCTTGAATTGATATCAGCTTTTCCTCAATGTGGCTGTTTAGCCATGTTTCTGATACTGTAAAAATATCAAGTCCTGACCATGGCAGGTCCATTCTTAGTCATTCAATTTTATGGGTTAGACTACGTACATTAAGTTGTCCTATTTTAAAGCCTGGCAGACCCTTCAGGTCGTTCAGAGGAAGCCTGGCCAGTAATTGCCCCCAGTTGTGGTCCCAATGCGCTCAAACCTAAGAACCATTGTCTCCCCCGTAAACATTATTACTGCCCTGGCTGTTGCCAGCACAAGATTAGTTATGAAAGTTAAAGTTGTTATCCCACCTGCAATGAAATAAAGTAATAATGTCATATCGATGACTATTTTCCAAGTAATTGACTGTTGCTTAGAGTGAGTATAAGCTATATTGGTAGATGGGGGTGAGTTAATGATTTGGAGATCCATTGCTGGAGTGTCCGTAGATATCAAGGGCGTCTGTCTCATGGGTTAGGAGATGTAATATTATCTGATCGGTTTGTGACTGTGTAGCATGCTCGCATGTCCAACGCAAGTGAGACAGCATTGCAGATGTGATGTGATAAGGTCCACTCTGCCACTTGTTCATCTGACAATGACTTCCCCACCAAACCCCCCTTGGCCTTCCCATATCGGATGTAGGTTTGCTCCCCAAACTGATCCAAGAAGACAGCATTCCACACTCACTTGCGATGACGACAAACGTGTTCTCCTCTCAGGAAGGCATCTTGTAGTTCAGATGGAAGAGACGATGCCATGTCTTGTCGCTGCCAGATGATATACTTGGCATGGTGCCAATGGCCTGCTGAAAAGAAGTATGGAACCATCCTCTTCAAAGGGTACATGTACAGGAGCCAGTCTCCCTCTCCTTCAGCTTGCACGTAGAGATGGACGATCAGCAGTGGCATGATCAAGCAGTGCACCGAAGACATGTCCTGAACACTTTGACAGACGACCAGGCATTGTTAAAATTGTTTTAGATGGGAATTTTGCCTGAATAGCATCTTCACACCTATACATACATGTTCTATTAATTGACTCAGTATCCCCTAATATGTGATTACAAATGTCTAATAAGTGCACCAGCATCTAAGTTAGATATGTAGAATCAAATCTAGATAATTGTTTTGATTTTGACAATTTTATGTTTTCATCGGACTATGCAGCTTTAAATAGCCATGAATGAGACGAATAAATTGTCTGAAAGTGACATATTATTTTCTTTATTATCAGGATTAGTTTTTCCACAGAAAAATGTACATTTTGATTACTGTGAGTTGGCAGTAATAATTCCTTTTGAGCCTTTCTGTATTTACACATTTGTATCATACATAGAAGTTTTATACATCAGGAGAAAGGTATTTCAATATCCTTTCTTCTGGTATAATATATGTAGTGCTAAGTGTATTAGAAATGATACTACAGCTGATATACGAAGAGTACCCCCTAATGTCGAACGGCACAAAAATGCTGGTTTGATCCAATATGACATCATATCAAAAACGGCTTATAAAAAAATTGCTCAAGGCTGCCAGAGTGGCACCCTCCTGATTCTCAAAATATAGGTATATGACTATCACAATCTGCAATAAAATTGCATTAGTACACACTTTCGCACCTATGGCTGTTTTGGGCCTTTGGCCTCCAGACTATAAAGTTTGTGGAAATTATCACCTCTGTTGCCTCACATAAAATAATATATTCACCAATATATTCAACTACCTCCTTGCCGGTAGGGAACCACTCAATGTTCGCGCACAGTCTATCACCCTGTCAACTTTTCCGTGTCAGGACAGGCCACCAATGTTCGCGTACCTCTCTCACTCGGTCGGTCCGTTGATTCATTGTGGTTTCCCATCCTAGCCACACAGCAGGCACTGGAAACCTTTAATTACATATAATACACACAACTCCGTCCCACTCGTCTGTATCGGGAGGGAAAATCACACAATGTTCATGCACCTTTCTCAGTCGATCGATTCATTGGCTTGTTGTGGTTTTTCTGTCCTAGCCACACTGCAGGTGTTAGATATGTAGGTCGACCTGGTACACGCAGGTCACAAGCAATAACTAGAACGTAACTAAGGCGACGATGACGGTTAATAAAATCAGTCTTGAACTGGAACTCAACGTGTCGACTCGTATCTTACATGGTGTCAGATGTGGATTACCTGAAAAGTCATGGCATTATCTGGATTGAAACCCCCGATGCCACTTAACTTGGAGGGTAATCTGGCGTTAAACTGGACACAATGGATCAATGCATATCAAATTTACGCCGTAGCAGCTGGAGTCACAGCCAAATCCGAGAAAGTCCAGTGTTGTGTGTTCCTTCATGTGGCTGGAACGGAGGCACAAAAAGTACACAGATCGTTCGACATAGACAATGAAAACCGTGACAAGGTAACACCATTAATAGAAGCATTTCGAGTTTATTGTGAGGGAAAAACAAACATTACTGTAGTGCGTTATCAATTTAACTCGTTGAATCAGTCTGCCGAGAGCATGGACACTTACATTCGGGAACTAAGGAACCGCATTTCCCACTGCAATTATGGTTCATTAGAAGACACGTTATTGTGTGGCAGGCTAGTCTGCGGTGTGAGAGACAACAATCTGCGGAATCGTTTATTGCAAACCGATGAACTGTCGTTAGAAAAATGCATAACAATGTGTCGTTTGAGTGAACACAACAATGGTTTAGTTAGTGATGCGGTAAAATTTAAAACGGACGAACAAGTTGACGTCATGACCAGAGTTGACAGCGGTGTGACGTCACGGCGGCAAGCTCACCCATGGCGACGAACGTCACAACAGCAACAACAATAATACAGATCAACTGGAACCAGGATTAAGTGCTCGAATTGTGGATACGTACATATCAGGGGACAATGCCCAGCGAGGAACAAGCAGTGCTCTTGATGCCAGAAAACTGGTCATTTCATTAAAATGTGTCGTGGGAGTAATCATAGGATCTCAACTGTGAACGAAATAAACATGGGACGTCACGACGAACCAAATGGATGGATACAATCGGACAACAAGACCGACACTAACCACGATCTGTTTGTCGGTGCCCTAACGGATGAAAGTAACAACACGGAGGATCTGTGGTACACCAATGTTGTATTAAATGATACTGTGGTTAAATTCAAGTTGGATACCGGGTCTGAGGCGAACATCATTCCTCAGGCCATCTATAATCAACTGAATGGCGTGACCATGTCCCCAACACATTGCCACCTCGTGACGTACACCGGGCAACGTATACAACCGATCGGGGAGACGTTCATCAATATCCGAGGTCGTCCAGTCAAGTTCCAGGTTGCGGGTGGGGGTAGCCCTATCCTAGGGAAGGCTGCATGTGTTGACCTCAACCTGATATCCAGGCTGGACTCTATCAACTGCACGACGGTTCCTGACCAAAGCGCTGTTAATTTGGTAAATATATATAATGATGTGTTCACAGGTCTGGGTAAAATAAAAATAAATGCACATATTCATGTCGATAAAAGTATTGCCCCCATTGTTGATGCCCCTAGACGAATTCCACATGCAATCATTGATGATGTACGCAAAGAATTGGACAGAATGTTAGAGTTGAAGGTGATCATAAAACAAACAGAACCGACTCCATGGGTTAGTTCAATTACAATTGTCAGGAAGCCAGGCAAAATTAGAATATGTTTAGACCCAACTAAATTAAATAAAGCCATATTGAGGGGCCCGTATCCCACTCGTACCATAGAAGAGGTAGTTGCTAATACACATGGGGCCCAATACTTTTCGGTCATTGATGCTAATAGCGGCTATTGGCAGATCCATGTAGATGAAGAAAGTTCAAAATTATGTACGTTCAATACGCCTTGGGGTCGCTATAGGTACACGCGTTTACCTTTTGGCATTAAAACTGCTGGAGATATTTTCATTGAAGAAATGAATAATATACTAGGCGATTTAGTTGGAGTGAACGTAATCACAGATGACATACTAGTGTATGGAAAAAATGTTCAGGAACATAACACCAGGTTGAAGTCAGTTTTGGACAGGGCCAGAAAATTCAACCTGAAGCTAAACCCCAAGAAATCTAAAATTTGTCAGACTCAAGTTAACTATGTTGGTCACCTCTTAACGGCTCAAGGCCTGTTGCCCAGCATGGAATGCGTACAAGCAATTGTTGACATGCCAACACCTAGTGACAAAAAGGCGGTACAGAGATTCCTGGGAATGGTGGGTTACGTTAGTAAATTCATTCCTAACATGGCTGAGTTAGCCAAACCGTTACATGTAGTACTCGCCAAAGATGTAGCATGGCACTGGCAAAATGAACAGGAAGAGTCATTTAACAAACTCAAAGAATTGCTTACAAAGGCCCCTGTATTGAGATATTTTGATGTCACACAAAAAATTGTATTGCAAGTTGATGCTTCTAAATCTGGGCTAGGTGCTACATTATTTCAGGAAAATAGACCAGTTGCCATGGCTTCAAAAGCTTTAGATAAAACACAATCCAACTATGCTGTTATTGAAAAAGAGTTGTTAGCGATATGTTTCGGGTGCAATAAATTTCACGAGTATATATTTGGCAAGGAAGTGATGGTACAAACAGACCACAAACCGCTAGTAGCTATAATGAATAAACCTATACACACTCTATCTGGCAGAATGCAACGCATGCGGATGCGGCTACAAAACTATGACATACGGGTAATACACATTAAAGGCACGCTCATGTATTTTGCAGACGCGCTGTCCAGGGCCCACACCACAATGACCAACCCAAGCAACTTGTTCGACAATGACTTCTCGGTAGCGGAGATTGCATTGGAGAATGGTGGTATGACAAGAATACAACACGAGGTCAAGAAGGATAATACGCTACAACAGGTTATATATTTGGCAAAGCATGAGTGGCCCAAACATAACAGTAATCTAAAGCCTGAAGTGAAGCCATTCTTTACATACAGACATGATATCACAATAAAAGATGACATACTGTTCAAAGACGATCGAATCATCATCCCTCGCACTTTACAAACAGAAATGTTGCACAAAATACATGAGTCACATCTAGGGATCGTCAGGTGTAAGCAATTGGCACGCGATACAATTTTTTGGCCAGGTATGAGTAGTCAAATTGAGGATCAAGTTTCCCGTTGTCAAATATGCCAGGAATACAGAAACGCACAGCATTCTGAGCCGCTTGTGAACCATCACATCGAATGTATCCCATATCACAAAGTCGGGATTGATTTATTTTATGTTGACCATACAACATTTTTATTAGTGATTGACTATTATTCAAAATTTCCTGAGATAGTGGAGATGAAATCCACAACTAGTAACGATATCATACGCGTGTTAAGAGAAGTATTCGGCAGGTACGGCATTCCCAGAGAAGTAGTATCTGACAACGGGCCACAATTTAGTAGCGCAGATTACATGCAGTTCGCGGAAGAATATGACTTCCGCCCAATTTTTTCAAGTCCATTGTTTCCCCAAAGTAACGGACAAGTAGAAAGATATGTTCAAACTATTAAATTGTTAATCAAAAAGGCCATGTTGGATAACAAGGACCCAAACATTGCACTATTGAATTACAGGAACACAACATTACAAGGCATAGGTGCGTCCCCGGCACAATTGCTAATGGTGCGTAAGCTGAGAACTAAATTACCTATAATGGACACACATTTAACACCGAAATGTCAATTGCCAAAGAACACCGAGTTACAAATAATAAAACGAAACCAAAAAAGATATTTCGATAAGCGTGCGGGACGTGAACACCCACAGTTGCGACAAGGCGAACACGTACGATATTTACATCATTCAGGGAAATGGGTTTCAGGAAATATCGCCGAGGCACTATTACCCGGTCCTAGGGACTATGGTATACTAAATTCACAGAATAACATAGTACGAAGAAATCAAAAACATATGTTCAAAGCAAACAACACCAACATACAGGCACACAGACGAAAAAACGAACATGTGAGTAAAGAAAGTCACGACAGGATAAACATAATGTAGCTCAAGATATCCCATATACAACCCGTTATGGGAGGGCTATTCGCCCGGTATCTAGATTTGGAGTGCTCTAACGGGAGACTCTGTCAATGTATGTATATATTTTCAATGTTAATGCAAATGTAACTTATTGTAATATGTTCCTTATTAGACACCACGGGTGTCTACATAGACAAATATGTTATTTACAGCAGGCACATATTGTATTTACACGTTCAACGTTGTGCATAGTCTCATAAGATGTGATGATTTACAATGTGGATGTTTCGGTTTTAACACTCGTTAATTTAATGGGTTAGAATCATCCATGACATAGCATAAGAGTAGTGATAACACACTGTAATAACACGGACTGGACCTACAGGGCCAAATTGTTGAATATGGATTCACCAAAATGTCCATCAAAACAGAACACTTCGTATCAGCTCGCGACAACGAAGGACAACGCATAAGAGAGTACAATAATTGTTGTCAGTCATGTAATAGGATATGTTTGTTAACAGTTATACACACGGCATATCGCACAGATCATAATGTTTTAGGAAATAAGGTATTTATTGTCATGTGCTTATATGCCCTAATGTTAGGTCATAGTGTTTCTTTATATTTATCGTCATATTTATCTTCAGATAGCTTATTCATAACGATGTATGATTCTATGGGGTGACAATGTGATATGGACTATGTGATAGTTAAGGCAGTTATTGTCAGATTGGGTATTCATAGGAGTCTTATGGATCTACGGGTTGACCATTACACAATTGGTGCTGCATGTGATATAGTTATATAATAGTTAAGGTATTTATTGTAGGATTGGTTATCTATAAGTGCACTTGTGTCAATAAAATATTGGAAGGGAGATGTTAGATATGTAGGTCGACCTGGTACATGCGGGTCACAAGCAATAACTAGAACGTAACTAAGGCGACGATGACGGTTAATAAAATCAGTCTTGAACTGGAACTCAACGTGTCGACTCGTATCTTACAGCAGGCACTGGAAACCTTTAATTACATATAATAAATACAACTCCGTCCCACTCGTCCGTATCGGGAGGGAAAATCAGACAATGTTTGTGCACCTTTCTCAATCGATCGATTCGTTGGCTTGTTGTGGTTGCACATCCTAGCAACACCACAGGTCCTGGAAAACCCCACACAATTTTTATATATATATAAAAACAACACCTAATCACAACTCATCCGTGTTGGCTGGAAACCACACAATGTTCGTGCTGAGTTCTACCTTCTGCTGGCTTGTTCGTGTTTTTGTGGTCTACCGTCCCAGCCACCTCTGCGGTACTGAGAACCACACAAACTGTATATATATATATAACTCATATACAAACTGTATGCGGCTGTAAGGCAACCAGACCCTGGCTGTACGACTTTTCCATTGTTGACACTATTCTAGTTCCCAGGTTTGAACCCAGGGGAGCTTTTGGCGCTGCATGTACAGCTGCCTGTTGCCAGCCAAGTTGCGCTCACTCAGAATCCTGATGCACCAATTGCAACAACGGTTCTCTTGTTCTCTTGTGCTGGCTCTGACAGCAAGGGGGACACCGCACTCCTATGCCTATGCCTATGCAGCCTATCGCAGATTATTGCGGCCTGTGTGGGCAGAAACATACGTTGCCGGTAAACAAATTATGCCCTGTTAGTAGGTCTGCAACGAAGAGAGCTACATGCGCGCACCCGCAACTTGAGACAACCGACATGGCGACAGAAGTGAAGAAGAAGGTTCATGCGTCGACAGGGGGTGCGGTGGCTGACATGGGGTCGGAGGACGAATGAGGCTTGAGGGACAAGGTGGACGCATTGGAAAAGAAGCGTCGGGTGGCAGCATTGTTGCAGCGTCAGGAGGAGGTGGAGGACGAACTGTGGCAGCTGGACATCACGTCAAAAGACAGGGGGAGGTGCAGGTCTGGTCATGCACGCCGCTGCACCCGTAGGTGGAGGTCGTCTTCGTCCAGCTCAGGCAGTCAAACCCCAAGTACTGAAAGAAGGCGTCAGCGTAAGTGGGCTCTAAAGCATTACACAGTCGACAGAAAGCAAACTAAGAAACTAAATGTGTATGAACTAATAGAGGCTAATTGTGCGTGGTTCATAGACGCTAGCAGTTATAATGACATTGAGTCTTATCACGCAATGATAAATCACATAAGTTATTTATGTATGAAAGCTAAGTTCCACAGCTTCAATAACACTGCTTATGTTGCTTATGACATGGGGGTGCGTAAGTTAGCGCAAAGACAAGGTTTTGCTGCATTTGCAAGCGGAAACAGTGATTTAGCATTGCGGCACTAGGCATTTGAGAACATTAAGGACATGAAGAATTCTACTAATGCTGCTGGTGGTTCTTCTAGGACGTAAAACAACAACAAACAAACATCTAACGCGTCGAGCCGGTTATTCGCGTGTGACGGGAAGAGACCATGTTTTGCGCACGACAGTGAACAAGGTTGTACGTGGGACAAAAAGACTTGTGATTTTGGACATTGGTGCTCTCGTTGTGACAGCCATAGCCACAAACGGAGCAGTTGCTGTAGGGATTGAAAGTGCAGGAGGAAATTAATTAAATATAATTTAAATTCCGTTAATAATGACTTGAGTAAAAATAATACTTTCGATAATTATTTTGAAGTTCGCAAGGGTTGCCAATTAAATAAAAATGTTGGAAGTAATTCGCTAGTTACGAATGTGGAGGAGTGTGCCTCCAACGCTCTGCTAGAAGTTGTCACGTGCATTCCGAATCCGATGACTAATTCTGCTACTGCCACTAGGTTAGGCTTTCCTTTGCCTGATTGGGTGCCTATTAACTCACCTTGGTTAACTGTAGATAATTGTTCAAGTGGTTATGTCCTAACTGCTGTTGACAATCATTCTAAGACAAGAGTTGAGTGCAGGATAATTATCACTGAATTGTGCTTTAAAGGTATTTGTAGCTGTGTGCATAGAATTGCGCAGTTGCCGGTGCAGTTCAAGCCGTGTAGGGTTTTTGTTGAATCGTTTTTCCGTGGCGACACTGACCCTGATTGGGACTACGTGTTACATGGTTCCATATTTGGTTTTAAAATAATAAATCCTGATTTTTGCTCATCCTATAATAATACTTACAATTCTAAAGCTAATATTGACCAGCATATGTTTATTGTGAATAAATTGGAAGCGGAATTGAAGAAAGGTTACATTTCATGCACGAATATCTTGCCAATTTGTTCTCATAACTTATTTTGTGTCCCAAAATCCGCAGGTGAGGGTTATCGTGTTATAATAGATTGCAGTAAGCTATATACGCGTTCGGTTAATAATTATGTCTCGGACACTTCCTGTAAATTTAGATATAAAAGTGTTGATACGGTACTGGAGATGCTAATTCAGGGTGACTACATATCTGTAGTAGATATAAAGGATGCATATCGGGCATTAAGTATTCACCCTTCTGACAGGCAAAAGCAAGGGTTGGTCTGGAAGATAGATGGTAAAAATGCTTATCTTTTAGACAATCGGCTTTCAATGGGTCTCTCTTCAAGTCCATATATCTTCAGCAAAGGATCCAATTTTATTTATCGGTGTGCTGTAAGAGAAGGTAATGATAGGCTAGTAAATTGCTTGGATGACTTCGCAGTGCTGGGAGAAGATTATGGGGACTGTCTGAAGCAGCAGCTTCGATTAGTGGCCATATTGCGCAGGCTAGGCTTTTATGTAAGTTTTCCAAAATTATTAACGCCAGATATTTGGGTATTGAAATAGCTACCATTGCTTTGAAGATTAAGCTTCCTGTTGATAAAGTTCTGAAGCTGAAAGAACATCTTGCAATTTTTTAAAATCAGAAAAAGGCTATGAGGAAGGAGTTGGAACGTCTTGGTGGCAGGCTTTCGCACTGTTCGGTAGTAGTAAAGGGGGGGTCGCTCTTTTTCTGCGCAAATACACAGTGCTGTGAAAGCGTTGAAACATCCTTATGAAGGTATAGGATTAATGCCGCGTTTCGGGAGGAAGTAGCTTGGTAGTTGAATTTTGTTGACCAATTTAACGGTGAGAAGCGTATGTTGCATAGCCAGACGGAGACTTTTGCGTTTTACACGGCTGCTTCACTGCGCGGATATGGCGCATTGCATAAAATTGGCTGGTGTGTGGTTTTTTTTGCTGAGCAAAAAATTGTTAGCAAGTTGTCCCACCATCAGGTACCTACTCCTGAATACATTGTTAATGAAAATATAAATGTTAAAGAGATGTGGGCAGTGGTTGCTACAGTAGACCATTGTGCTGTTCAATGGCAAGACAAAAATATAATGTTTGTCACGGACAATAACACTGTCCATTCTACTTTGGTAAAAGGTACCTAAAAATATCCTACTATAATGTTGTGGTTGAAGCGAATATTTGGGGTTTCTGTTCGTTATAATTTCAGTATTTCTGCTGTTCATATAAGTATGCATGATAACGTTATATCAATCAATCAATAGGATACAGCTATAATAGGCCTTGGACCTGTTAGCCGCTCTTAATTAATAGAAATGGAGACAGTTCTTCAGATGTGGTTGATCGTAGCAACTGTCACTGGCTCCAAGATATATGTAATGCTTGACCAGTATGCATCCAGTCGGGACTTGAAACAGTTCACCGACTCTGCTGCTACGACACTCTCCGGCAGGTCATTCCACAGGTCAACCACCCTAAAGCCGAAAAAGTTGTGTCGCAGGTCCAGTCTGGAGTACTGCTTCCTCAGCTTCAGGGAGTGCCCTCTGGTCCTGGTGTTGGAGTCTCTGATAAGGGGGCCGCCTGTCTTGTAGATACCATGGAGATATAGAGGAGATGTAGATACCATGGAGATATGTGACAGTCTTAGTAGGAGGGACACTCCACTCCAGGCTAAAAGAATTACAGAAATTGACAAAATTGAAAGTTTGTGTTGTATGAATTTGTTTAAGAACTAGTGCGCAATTGACGCTTTATGTTCTAGGTCTGGAGACGTTGAAAAAGGAAGTTAAGTCCATCGCTGCGCATTCCTATGGCCGAACAGTCTGGCGACACGTTCGATGCAGATACGTAAATACTTTAAGTTTATAGATGAGTTTGAAGGTCTGTTGACGCCTATACCTTGTTCGTCAACACAAGTTGCGCTATATATAGCTTGGCTATCGCATTCTTTGAAATATAGTTCCATTACGAATTATTTATCTGCTTTGAATGTTTTTCTAAGATCGGAGGATTCTGCCTCGATAGATTATAAAAATTGCACTATTAAGACCACCCTTGGTGGTGTTAAACGGCTACTAGGATGTGCGGTGCATTCGGCAAAGCCACTTTTGCCTCGTAATTTGCTGCTCATGTTTGGATTTCTTTCAAATTCTGAGGGTCATATTGCTACGAGAGCAGCAATTTTAACGGGGTTCAGAGGGTTGCTGCGGAAATGTCAGCTGACGCGTTCGGATTCGGTTTTGTTACGCTCCGATTTTCAGTTCTTTTCATGGGGTATGCTAATTTCAATAAGGAAATCAAAGACGATACAGTTCAGTGAGAGACGTCTATTAATTCCCATCTCTGTAGTACGTAATACTGAATTATGTGCAGTGTATTGGACTAAATTGCATTATAGCCAGGCCCCTATGTCCGATGACGCACCTGCGTTTCAGGTTCCTTCTCCTACCGGAGGGTTCATGCCTTTGGCTTACTCTGTCCTGCAATCCACTATTAAGTATTTGTGTGTACTGTGAGGCCTGGACCCTCACGATTACTCATGCCACTCCCTTAGGAGGGGGGTTTGTACTTTTTTGCACATGCAAGGTGCAACAATAGAGGAGCTCAAGACTGGCGGGGATTGGCGTTCAGAATGCGTATATAAATATATTACTTTGCCATTGTCGGATCGGATCCTTAATGATATGCGAGCAGTGAATGCAATAGATTGCTGCGTATTGCTGGACGCTTAGTTGTCTTGCGCGCTTTCTTCCGTTTGTTTTATTTTTTTTCTCTCTCTTTCTTCTTGGCTGGGTTGGGCGTGCGCCCTTGGCATGGGTCCAGCCAGATGTCAGTTGATATTCATTATGATATTCACATGTATTCATTTGATGATTTGCTACATGAATGATCAACCAATGTTATATACTGCTACGATTGATGCTGTGCATCACTGTTACTCTACGGACTATTGTTATCATGCTTCCTTGTGTGCGCATTTGAATAAACTGATATCGCCCCTACTTTCTTACTGCCCTTCACTTGCTTACATATATATACACATATATATATAAAATAATAATCGCTGTCCCACAGTCGTCTGTGTCGGGAGGGAACCCACACAATATCCGTGTACAGCCTACCAGCAGGTGACGCATGTAACTGATTACACTTGGTGCCGAATTTCACACAATGTTTGTGTAAATGTCTGTCAACATCCAAATGTGTGTGTAAACGCTCACCTGCTGCTGGAAATCACTCAATGTCTGTGAATGCTGGGCTGGACACATTGTCTGTGGCAATTACCTTCGACCTTTCACAACGTGCCTATGGATATAACGACACACTGCTTAAAGCAAACAAAAATATAAAAAAGTCAAGTTTCAATGTTTTTGACTCAAACATTTTTTTTTGTCAATATGCGCGTATATATATACTATCACACACAAAATACACAGGGTCTACTGCTTTTTCCTGGAACCTCTACAGAACTCCTCCACAAAAGCAATGCAGGCGCATTTTGCTAAGTGCTTCTCCTGTGGGTCTGGAATGGTTTCTAGCAGTCTGGTTTTCTCCTGGGTGTGAGAACGCAACACTCAGGTGTTGTAACACTCTGGGCTGGGTGCGGGGTGGTGGTAGGCATTTAATCGCCCTGGTGACGGTCCGACGATATCCCAACTCCCGCGTCGCATCAGGCGAATTCACCAGGCGTGTCACGTCAGGCGAGGTCAGCAGCTGGGTCGCGTCAGGCGAGGTGGGCTGCTGTGTCGGTGGGTGGTGTATGGGTGGCGTGGGGGTGGGCACTGCGGTCATCTCCCGCCGTTCCCACCGCCATGCCTCCCTCACCTCCTCCGCCGTCTCGCCGGTTATGTCATTGCCCGCCGTGCGGGGTGAGGGCGCGTGGTGCAGGGGGAGGGTAGGTATGGTATCGTCCAACGCCCCGCCCCCTCGCTTGCACCCGCGTGGTGGGTCGACTTCCATTACCGGGCCACGGGCCGGTGTCAGCGTCTCACCTCCCACAAGTCTCACTTCCCAAACATCGCTTCTGCGTATGCGCGGATTCGAGTGACGAATGCAAACTTTGGTTGGCTTTATGACTTTAAACCCAAGAATACTGGAGGAAACGTGTACAACAATATTCTCTACGAGTTTGAGAATATTGGTGAATATATTAAAGACGTTATTGCCGAAAAACCGATTCGGTCGCCCTGTTGTTTACTTCTGGTCGGTCGCTCGACCTGATTATCACTCTTTTTGTTTTTTAGCGGTTATTCTTATGAGTTTAAAGCCAAGAATACAGGAGAATACGTATTGCTTGTGGAGAACAATATTCTCTGACTTTTAGAATATTGATGCATATATTAAAGAATGTATTGGAGTTAAACATATTTCTTGTGGAGAACCAGACTTGTGGGAGGTGAGACGCTGACACCGGGTTCGGCGTCTTCCCAGGGCCGGGTTCGTTATGCTTCACCACCTGTTCAGGATACCGGGGGACAGAACAAGGGCGAGACACGCAAGTACCGCCCGTCGAACGCCCATCATGTCGCCCTGCACTCCTGTTTGCACGCACACACTCATTTCCGTTCTCCGTATTTTTATCACCCCCAACATCCCGCATGCCCACAGTGTCGCCCCTCGCATGCCGCACACCCTCAGTCTCACCATGCACATACCTTTTACTGCTATCAATTACACACTTATCATTCGCCTTCTCCCACACATGCTCTGTTGATGCACGGTCTGTCGATGCACGCTGTCTTTTATGGCTCCTACCATGCATGTCCTGTCTACCATCATCATGCACGTCCTGGCCTTTCCCATGCGTGGCCTGCCACATGCTGCCAGGCCTTTTACAGCCCATAAGTGGAAGACCCTCAATTTGTCCGGCTGGGCCTGACTCTACACGCCATCCCCCACGTGTCTTCATCATCGTGTGTGTGCTTGGTACCCAAGCCCCCTTACACTCACTGTCTGTGACCAGTGGGCCCGGTAATTGCCCTTGTAATTGCCCCAATGGCAATTGACAATTCCCATCCCCAGCTGACTGGCCATAACCCGTGTTGTGTGCTTTGCACACTTTCCTTCTCTGTCCGCATGTCAATCTAGAATTACCTAAATCCCATTCCATCTCCCTGTCAGCCAACTTTACTTGGTCTCTGTTAACCACTCTTTTTCTATTTTCTGGGCCCACCACAGTAATCATTGCCCCCTGACATCTGTTACTATAAACCCAGGGTCAAATTGTCTATCCAATGGGCCTGGTTCATTAACTAATAACAATACTGCATCCCCCACCTTTAGCTGCACTGCTCTGGCCGTATTATATTGTCTGCTAATGGCCCTGTTTCTTACCACTTCCTGGAGGGAATCAGCCAATTCATCAATTTGCCTGGCTGCATTTGATGACACCTCCCCAGTCAGTCTGTATAGTAGCTGTGACTGTGGTTTATTTGGATGTCTGCCAAACTGTAGATAGAATGGTGAAAACACTGTGGGACCCAGAGATGTGCATCTATATGCCAATAGTGCATCCCCCAGATATTCTTCCCACTCAGTGGCTCTAGCATTAACCAATTTGGCCAGCATGCTTTTTAGTGTTCTGGGGAAACGTTCCACCATGCCATTTGATTGTGGGTGGTATGGGGTGGTGTGTCTTACTTCCACACCCAATTCTTCTAAATACCCTACAATGAGTTTGTTTTTAAATTCCAGCCCATTATCAGTCAGAACTACTTCTGGTGCTGAATATCTGGGTATGTACTCTCTTTCCAAATAATCATAGATCCCCTGTGCTGATTTGTTGGGGAGGGGTTTCACCTCCACCCAGCCTGTGCAGTGATCTATGACAGATAGCAGATATTTATTGCCTTCTTTACTTTCTGGAAATGGCCCTGTCAGATCTGCTGCTACCAACAGTCCTGGAGCTACTGGGAGTGGCATTTCAGTGGGGAGTGGACAATCCCGCTTCACCCGGTTTAGTGAGCATGGTGGGTATTTGGTTATGAATTTGGCAATATGACCTCTCATTCCTGGCCTCCTAAAATGCTCCTATACTCTCTGTAATGTTTTTGACATGGCCATATGTCCCACATCTTTATGAGCCCGTTCTACTACTTGTTCCCAGTACTCTATTGGCAACATTAATCTTGGGTCAATTTTCCCCCCTGGTGGTGGGATCAGTGAATTCACCAACCCCTCCATCAGGATATAATCATCCTGTTCCTCTGTGGCCATAACTGCCTGTGCAGTGTCAGCCTGCAACCTGCCAATGGATTCCCTGTCTAATTTGTAATACTCAAAATACTCAAAATACTCCAGACCTCCTATTTCCACCACTGACATCTGTTCAGGCTCTTCAGCTACTGCAACTGGTCTTAGCCTAGACAGCGTGTCTGCCCATACATTAGAAGACCCTGCAAAATACTGAATTGGAGCTGAATATTCAGCCAGCAACACTGCCCAGCATTGTAGTAGGCTGTTCTTCATCTCTTTCTGAAACAAACATTTCAGTGGCTTATGATCAGTATAGATCACAAAATCAGCGCCATACAGATAGGGTCTTAATTTTATGAGTGCAAATATCATTGCATATGCCTCTTTTTCAATGGTGGGATAGTTCAGCTGGGCTGTATTTAACCTCCCACTAATCAAATGTACTGGCCTTTCTATCCATTTTCATCCTCCTGTACCAATATAGCACCTATACTGTAATCTGAGGCATCTGTATAGAGCTTATACGCTTTTGTGGGATCTGGAAATTTGAGTACCACACAGTCCAAAAGAAGCTGTTTTAACTCACTCCAGGCCTTTTGGCACTCAGCCCACCACTCAAATTTCACTGAGTTTTTGGTCAGATGGGTCAGTGGTGCTACTACATCCCCATAATTAACCATTAATTGTTGATAATAGTTGGCAGATCCCAGCACACGCCGCACTCCCTTCTTATCAGTGGGAGGGGCCATATCCCGGATTGCAGCAACTTTATCCGGGATATGGCCTGTTACCTCTTACCACATATATATCAACGTTCACACTCACTCCCACTCACACAGAGCTCTTAAAGTTGTTATTATACCCTTAAAATACGTTACAAACAGCGGTACACAGTGTCACACCCCGTCTCGGCGCCCCGGCGCCCAAAACAAGTGATACAACAAAACTGGACCCTACCCGATCATCGGTGACGAGTTTTGCGTCATCCGTCGCCAGCAGCGCGCCTCTCGTCGTCACGGGCGCGTCTCTCGTTGCCCCGAGCGTCCCCGGCGCATCTGTCGTCCTCACGGCACCTCTCACGGCCGTCATCGCAGCACTTCTCACGGGCGTTTTCGTCGTCGCCATCACCCTTACCGAGTTCTTCTGTCGTCTGAGAATCGTCTCAGAGAATCGTTGCAGTCGCCACTATAATATTACTGGATGCTCGGCCGCATGAAGACCAGGCCCATATGTAAGCCAATTTTTAACCTCACCTGGGTTAAAGGAGGGTGCCGGGTTAGCTAACCCCGGAGTTCCAAATGTGTCACGGGGGATGTATGAGTCCAAATCGCGCCCGAGTTAGCTAAAGTTTCAGTTATTTATAGATTTGGGAAATCCCTCTGCATTTGTAGCCATATATTAGGCTCAAATATATTAAATGCTATCATATGTAATAGAATTACATGCACAATAATTGAAATTTGATCAATTTAACCCTAAATTCGAACCCTCCTTAAGGCTACCACCGCATTGGCGGCGATATTAATAGTTATATTTTTCGTATTGATGAACATACAGTAAACAAACCGCCTCCGCCGCCAGTATGGAAAGCGACGTCGATGCGGCGATTTGTTTACTTTACTTTCGTCGATTCGAAAATATAACTATTAATATCGCCGCCAATGCGGCGGTAGCCTTAAGGAGGGTTCGAATTTAGGGTTAAATTGATAAAATTTCACTTATTGCGTATGTAATTCTGTTAAATATGATCGAATTGAATAGATTTGGCCATAATCGGTGCCTAACCCCACCTTTAACCCTCCTTTCGCATGGGGTTAGTGAAGGCGACTTTAACCTCGCCGAGTTAGTTTAACTCGGACACATACATACGCAGTTTTCACCGCTAACCCGGGAAATCCGCACGACGCCGGGTTACAACCGCTAACCCGGTCTCATACATATAGGCTGCTAATACTATAAAACTCTCCCCCTTCATATCACCTGTGATGCTGTTATTCAAATCCCGACTATCAACTCATTAACCAATACTAAGGAAGAATGAAGACAAGTCACACAGATAAACAGTGGAGAAGTTGTGCTTTATTGGCATCAACTCCTGTCCACCTACTAGTGACCTATCATCCACACTCCTTACCCTCCGTCCACACAGTATCTCATTACTACTTTAGCCTGTATAGAAAGCAGTGCCTGCAACCCATGGGACAGGTGTCCTATGGCTGTGTACACACTCAATTGGAATATGTGAATTTTGCTAGCATCAGACAGAGTGTATGGCGTCCTGCTCTAGAGTAGGTGTGTCTCACTCCAGAGCCAGGAGTAGAGTGATTTCTCTTCAGTGTGTCTCAAGCAGAATCTGGAATAATGAATTAATCTCAAAGTGAAGCTGGTGTGGTCAGAGGGTCAAGGTAGATGTGACTGGGCAGTCCCACAGTCAGCCAATCAGGCGCCCCCACAGCTGGGGTGGGAGCCAGTGGAGGTGGATGTCACTCAACTCAGCTGCAGGTGGTGCCCTGAGTGCATATGGCCCACCCCATGGTCATGGGTGAACAGGTAGTTGCAACAGTTACAATAGATCTCTGTTAATATGACTTTTTCTCCAATTGCACGCCTTATGGATGCATAGAGAAACATGTCAATAATCATGTACTGTCTTCTTATATAGGAACATCTCTCCAGTAATCTCAGGCATCATATATAACATATATTTCACATCACTCATTAGCATGTACAATGGGAGTGGGATACTATTTCTTTTAGTTTACATAACATTGTCCCCACTCCGTCGCCCAAGAATAATAATGCCTTCTGCCAATATATAATTCTTAACCAAAAATCTGTATATCGTTACAACACGCGGTGCAGTAGGGAGATCTAATAAAGCATTTACCACCAAGTACTCGTGGTGTTCAGTTGCCCAATACTATAATATTCTGCTATTACAATGCAGCAGAATAGGGATTATTATGGTAAAATAAGGCCACGAGGGGCCAATGGCTATAAGATATCGTTTCAGTAGAGCTTCTGTCATTTTTTTGTAGTTTACAATCTTGACGTGCAGTTGTTTTAGGGTGGGTTCTATAGAACTTGTAGGGTCGTGGCCTTATTTTACCATAATAATCCCTATTCTGCTGCATGTTAATAGCAGAATATTATATTATGATGGTATTCAGGCCACGAGGCCAACCGCTACTTTGTATTGCTACTGTGCACCGAGATTGTTTGTTTAATTATTATTGTGTGTAGAAATAAAGGTAAAGCTCCATTATTGGTTCTTATTGTTTTTATTTCTACTGTGACTCTCAAGTCCTCTATGGTTGCATGTTTGCCTTCTGAGTGCTTACTTGGCTATAATACGTGTAACTATATATGTCTATAGTCTCTTTTTAGCATCCTTGCTCCCAGATTACTGGTACCATGTTAGTTACTTCACTGGGAATGTGGCTTCACCTGTTCTAGAACCATTGGACTATTTCCTCATTTGTCCAGCCTGCACCATGCAGACATATCTATGTCATACATGCCAATAGCGGCATGTGACTGATTGATTCTTCCCTTGGTTTAATGGTTGTCCATCACTGGACCAATTTTTTCACTTAGATTGTCAATCTCTGTCTACTTCCATCTTGCTAGGAACCTGCTGGTGACCCACATTCTGGTCTGTATATATTAGTTTGTAAGACCAGCTTTGAAGTGAGCCTCAGTCATTGTTGTTTTCAAGCAGCTGATGAGTGATTCCTGTGAGGTTTAGCTGTGTGAGCTTCTCATAGTTTCAAGTATGACTGATGTTGCTTCCATTAGGATTATATAGCTTGCTTTGTCTTTCTGTGTGTCCCTACATAACTTGCCAACAATTGTCATTGTGAGATTGTTTCATTGTTAGCTTTAAATGCATTTATCTAAATAAGACAGGGTTGACTATTCAAGCATTCTTAATGTTAGTGAATTATTTATAGAGTGTGTTAGATTCATATGCTGTTTGCATATACACTGCACTTCTTCACAACATGAAGATTTCTAATGGGGCCATAACTTGTCAATGTGCTCCCTCTTAAATGGCATCTCACATAACCTCAGTTTCCTTTGGTTACTTCTGTCACATATGTTACAAGTACTGTGGACTGTGGCTATTTTCTAGATGGAGAGCCCAATATTTATATTTATCAATCCAGTCACATGCTGTGCATATATCTTCCCAGTATATTATTTCTCGAGTCAGTTTAAGTATTAGAAAACTGGCAGCAGATCAATTCGCTGACTGGGTATGTTTTGCTATTCTTCTAGTCCTATTCCACACAGATGCAGTGAGAAATCGTGAGTAAATGCACTACTATTTAGACTGGATGACTCTTCGGCAAGGTTGCGTCTTCATCTACTCATGCACCTTCGAATGTCAGAGACTCAGCAGCAGGATGACTCGCGTTGGTTTGCCAATTAAAGCTGCGTAGTCTGATGAAGCATCACATTTTCAAAACTAAAGCAATTATCTAAATTTGATTCTACAATTCTACCTTAGCTACTGATGCCCTTTGAGTTATTAGCAATTGCCAGTTACAGATTATCTGGTATGTATGCTCCCAAGAGTGTGTCACTGTGCGCATAATGGTGGGGTTGCTTGGTTGTGTTTATGGGGGTCTTTTGGAGGTAACACAGCCTTTGCAGTCAGCTAACTGTAATCTACTCTGCGGTGATATTTGTCAATGGTATTTCACCCCTGATAATGGTGTCATTCTGCTAGAATTATCACCACACTTTAGTGACACCTCTGGTAGACTCCATTTATTTCAATGTGTGCCAGGCCAAGACATTTAGCTAGTATTACTCATGTAGCTGGATAGCTGGCTTAGTGGGAGAGGTGCCCATGAAAATTATAGTTTTGGATCCTGTCTGAGCCAAGACAAGGGAATACCATAGTGATACCGGTTATTTTGCCTGGTACTCAAGATCCCGAGGCACAGCTGACTGGCTCAATGTCAGAGTGAAGTGACTGCATCATAGAATAGCATTGGCAGTATTGTATTTCGGCAGGCCAAAGCTGTGGTCAGCATTGGAGCCCTCTATGCCAAGTTGGCATCCATCTTGATATGGGTTATAATTGCTCGGCTACCCATTGGAAATTCATGGATCCATGTCAGATATGTTGGAGGGCTTTATCTGTGTACCTGATTTTCAAGTTTTGGCAATCAAGTTTAGCATCTATACTCCCACCAACCCTACACACTTTTGGCCAGCTGTATTCCCCCATGCCGTAAGGGCTTTTGTATATCCTGCAGTGACTGACCCTGGTCAACATCCAGTTGAGGAGAGGTAGGCTGAGATGGCGCCACCGGTACAGTATTGCGTCTTACAGAGTATAACACTAATCATAATAATAAGTAATATTCCCTTCTGTGTCTTTGTACTCACATAATACACTAAATCATATTCTCTTATCTCACTCACACCTGTTCCAGTTTAGTGTGGCTTCTGATTTTCTGGTTATTTTACATGTTGGCATGCTAGAGTGCATTGTGATGATGATAGCTTAGCTTCTCTAGAAGTCTTAGAGATCATGTATGTGGTCTAGTTGGTACCTCTCACATATAGAGTTTGTGACTGATGTTGTGTTCCATTTGGAGTAGATTTAGCATATTTGTCTGCCAGTTATAAGTTGTAATATTGCATAGCCCAATGATTATGTATATAAGCACTTGTTTAGCCTAGGGGTAATCCAGTGTTGATGTGGTATCCTATCTTCCTGTCCACAACCTCATGAGGCATCATGTGGCTTGCTAGGCCTATGTATTCTATTTACTGGGTGCTTGTTAATGCATAGCTGTACTGACATCCCATCCATTACGAGGCCTTTCGTCAGGCTAGATATGGGTAGTTGCATCTCACTGGATTATCTTTTTTCTGCATGTGCAAATCATTAGTTATTATCTTAGTTTGAAAACATTTAAGATATGGTCAAGTCTGTACAGGAACTGGAATTTGGAAGTAGGAGTGTTTTATCTTCCGGAAGTTATTTTTGTGACATTTATATGGTAACATGTCAGTAAATCTTTTGCAACCTTACATAATTAGGAATTATGGAACTTGGGCTGTGTCAATATATCTTCATGTGTAGCCATTGTTAGAAGCTTGGAAATTTATTTTCCATTTCATACTTATGTTATTTTAGTACAACGGCTGACTTTTTAAAGTTTCTATCACATTGCTATTCATTGTCTACATAATGTGAATTTAGTACAGTAGTTGAATGTTGAAAAGTGTGTACACCCTCCCACAACTGTGCTAGTAAAACAGGAAACTGGCTAAGTGTTAGTACCAACTTAGTCTGAAGTGAGCCTGGAAGGTGATTTCTTGAAGGGTCCCACCTGTTCTATTCTGGGGGGGGGGGGGGTGTCACCCAGAGTGCAGGTCTGCCTGGGTCACTTCCCCTGACCCCCATTAATTAGTTAATGGTGCCAGGCTTCCCATTGGGGTTTATGCCGAATTATACACTGCATTCCTGCACTGCTCAGTGTAATACTGGACTAAGTTATCTTGGGTCCTGAAAATCTTTGGCAATATGAGGTTTACCCATTTCCCTGCATCTGACTTGTATTAATTGCTCCAAGTGCCTTAAGCTGCTCACAATCGTGTTCCACTCATTAATTGATCTGCTTAATCCACTGCACTGCTTAGCTATGCATTATTTTGAGCCACTTAACACACTAATTGTTTCTGGTATTGAGCTACTCACTGTTCAAGCTTATATGCAGCGCACTGCCATGAGCTGCTCACTGAACTAAACTTCTCACTGTTCTGAGCTGCTCATTGGCCTGTGCAGCTCACTGCTGTGAGCTGGTTGGGGCCATGAACTGCTCACTACTAAGCTGCTGACAACTGTGTGCTGCTCAGTGTTAAGGGCTGCTCATTGAATTGTGCTCATTGCCTGGTGTGCTGCTTGTTGTCAAGAGTAATGTGAGCTGTATTCTCACTTAGCTGTGCAGTGTGCAGTGTGTGCACTGTGTTGAGCTGTAATATGAGAGAACTACCTCTCCCAGCTCCTTCTCTGTGCTAATTAAATGATCGAATGTCAGAATCTAGAGATTTAAGTGAACCCAGTTAGACTAATTAGATTACTGATAATGGCACAGTTCTGGTCTGTGCCTTTTAATTACATTAAGGTTTTGGGCCAGATTCTACTGCCCCCTGGAGTGCAATGGAGTGGGGTGGGGGGTTATTGGGTGTGAACTTAGCCCAGACCACTGGGTGGCAAGCTGCAACCCCAGCTGGGGTTGGGGTGGGATAGATATCCCTGGATTCAGGATGCTGACAATCGTGCTGACAGCAACTGATTGTCTAACCTCTGGTGGTTGTTGCAACAATCCACCGCGTGACCACGTTGAGGTTAACTAGTGCCCATTCGTCGGTGCACTTAATACCCATCATTGGGGTAGCAGGCCACAACACCAGCCGGAGTTGGGGTGGGGATAGATATCCCTGGCATCGAAATGCCAATAAACGTGCTAACAGCAACTGATTGTCTAACCTCTGGTGGTTGTAGCAACAATATATAATTCTGCTAATTTATGCAGCAGAATAGCAATTATTATTATTATGGTAAGATAGAGGCCTCCCCCCCCTACCCAACCTGGAATCCGGGAGTGGTAAAACTGGGGGGGGGGGGGGCTCCGTGATCCTGGATCTCCCAGAGTCCCCGCCGTCCACAGGAGTCCTGGACTCCGCCCTCGGCCCATGTCCAGCATGCTAGCCTGACAGATCGGTGCACACCCGATCGTCTAACCTCTGGTACAGGCAAGCCTGACCGCGCGCAACGCAGAGGTTTAAGGACCCACAGGTCTGGCCCGTAGGCCTGGGGCGTAGGTCTCCCCGCCGTAGTGGTGGCTACTGTTACGTGCCATACTTACCGGGACAGTTATCAGTGGATTGATAATGTCCTAGCCTCCGGTACAGTTCCCTCTGACCACGCGCAATGCAGAGGCTAGGGTGGCCGGTGGCGCACCCGCTGATACTCCTATCAGCCGCTGCCATCAACATCATAATCCACCATGCGACCGTGCGCTTAATACCCGTTTGTCAGGTCATGCCGCAGTGTGGGTTGAACCTGCCTTGCCACCCGGTGTCATAGGTAACCATGAC